>JAUTDX010000257.1:0-235000 GCA_030844895.1 Ambrosia x helenae | reverse complement strand
CATATTTTACTTATTTGTCCTTGCATAGGGTGAATAAAACATTGGCATGATTTTGATCGTATGTTCGTGGGTATGTTGAAACCAAAAAGCTTCACACCTGCACCCAATAAAATAATTCAAAATATCACCAATGAAGCTTAGCAGCCTCCTTGATATTTTTCTGTTCTTGCTCAAGATCTTCTTTTTCTTGTTGCCATGATTTGTAATTGTTTTTCCAATTAATTGGTGGACCCAAAAGCACCCAAATATTCCAATCCTTCCAATCAGCATCCATATTGATTGAATATGTTTCTGTTTTGAATGTTGATCGAATATTTTTTTTTGTTTGAATGTTGATCGAATAGGGTTTAGTGGATTAAGGGAATGGTATTTAATTTGTGTTTGAATGCAGAGGGATGTTTGGGGTTATAAAGGGGGGAAATTACATAAATATCCCTACAAGTTAACATACTTTTTAACCATGTTAGTGATTTGGACGGATCTAGCAATAATTGAGAAACGTTAGTGGCTCAGGTGAGAAAAAAACTTGTTTTGGATGGATCTAGCAATAATAAGAAAACCTCAGAAGACGATTTTGGCTATTCACTCTTTTTTAGGACATTAAGGAGACAAGGAGAATTATTACAATCATTAGGTAGCGATGCTTTCGACATCATCTACAGTCGAAATGACCACTTGACATTCCCAATTCTCGAACGTGTTTATTATCTCTCACAACCAATGCGTAAATATATTAATCTCTCCAAACCTAAACATATAGAAATACACATACGCATACACATATATATGAACAAATAATTACATCACTGATTTTTTACATCAAGATTATTAGATATGTCCTTCATGTTTAATGTCATATGCAAGATCTTTCAATGATTTTGTAAATTTTTGTGAGAAATATATTTTTCTACGAAAGATTCTCGGTTCAACGCGTCCAATTGACCTTCTAGTGTTTCTGTCACTCCTCGTACTATTCACTTCGTCTTGTTGTGGGCTGCTAACACATATAAATACATCATCCATGCCTTTCAAACAAAAATCGGCCTTTCAAAAAAATATATGAATACATCGTCAACATACTTATAACTAATTAAGTACAACATTAAACTCATATAAGTGACGATGAATCCCACATCAGAAACAAAAGAAGAGTCTTCAACACATGAGCCAAAGTATAGAGGTGTCCGTAAGAGGAAATGGGGTAAATGGGTGTCCGAGATTCGGCTCACCAAGAGCCGAGACAGGATCTGGCTCGGCTCATATGACTCTCCAGAGAAAGCGGCTAGAGCTTTTGATGCAGCCGCTTTCTGTCTTCGTGGCAGCTCAGCCAAGTTTAACTTCCCTGACCAACCGCCCAACATTCCTGGAGGCGCGTCTCTTTCTCCATCCGAAATACAAGCCGCAGCCGCTCGCTTTGCTAACTCAGCTCCAGCTGACTCCCCCGACATTCCTACGCACACGTTAGCCACCGGTTCAACCTCATCACATGTGTTACACGATAATGAGACAGGTTACAATATATTTTTCGGGATTCAATGACTATTTTATGCCATCCTCACCAATGATTATTTATCCTGAGTTTCCTGATCATGATGACGAGAATTCGAGCGACGGAGATATCTCGCAAGGCCCATCATTCCTATGGAACTTTTAAGTAACCAAACCATTATATAAAATGTTCGTGTCCAAGTGGTTGATCGCTAGAGTTGCTGACATACACTAGCTTTAATGTGATTGTGGAGTACCTCATTTTTGCATACAAAGGGAGTCACTACGTCAAATAATCTCGTTTTTGTCATGTTTAAGTTTTTCTTTTCCTCAATGCTTTGTGTCAAGGTCAATGCTTCAAAAGTAAACATCAAATAATGGTTTTTTTCACATACTATGCATACTATCTTTATATATTTTAAAGGGCCTAAGTTTATGTAGAAATAAGTTAATGTACTAAGCGTAAGAAACAAATTCCCTTAAAAAAGCACGGTGATGTTAGACCATCTCTAATGGGTGCATTTAGGATATGCATTTAGATGATATGGTAAATTCTTGGAAAGAATTACATTGGAGGAGGTTGACATTTAAGAGTAATGTATATGGGTAAGTGTATTATATTTAGACCATAAGCTAGTGGTGGGTGAGTGTGGGTGTGTGTGTGTGGGGGGGGGGGGGGGGATGAAGCGTCAAGTGACACTTTTAGGTCCCACAAGAAAAAAGCCCCACGCCGGTGAAGATTTCCACGCCAAGGGGCTTCCCCTCCCCCCCATTTTCATGCCCACTCCAGATGGTCTTAGGATATTGTGAGAGGGATGCGAGAGAAAGTGAAGAGAGAGAGATAATAGGTATGAGGAGAGATGAGTTAGAAAAAGATGTTGGGCAAGTTGATGTGGCACGTGCAGAAGAAGAGAGAGTGTGCATTTTATTTATACCCCTTTATTGGAGTTGGTCTTATTGTAATTACATCTAACCTCTATTTTTCATAAGAATAATTACGTTAGGTATACTCTAGAGTAATTACTCTATTTATATGATTGAGTTTGATTAATATATATACTTGCATAAATACACTAGTTAGACTATCCATTGTGGCTAGAGATGAGCAATGGCTCTATCCTCTCATATTTAGCCACGTAAGCGCCCAGTTGGCAGGGTAATAAAGCTCTATTTCGCTAGCCTGATGGTGTTGTGGCTAGAGGTGAGCAGCAGCTTTATCCAGTTTTTATTTATTTTTTTATTTTTTTTAAACTTTGTTATTTTAAATTTATAAAAATTAAATTTGTAACACAAATTAAATAATAAACGTAAATTTTTCATTAATAATAAAATTAAAAACACATACAATAATAAAAAAAATAAACTACTTAAAACAAATAAACTACTCTTCCTCGTCGATGGGGTGTTCTTGTTCCATCTCGTATTCCTTCACGAGGCGCGCTTGTTCTAGTTCAAGTATCTTTCGACGAGGCATTGGTATGTTGCTAAAGTCCCTCGCTAAAAAGTTCATGTCCCTCATTCGAACTTTATGAACTTTAGCTTTGGTCTTCATCTCCATTGTCGTCCTTATTTTGGTTATTTCCCCCGAGAACTCCGCATCGGCTTCGTTAACAGGTTGTTTAGCCTTTTTTTTGTCCCTTCCAACGGGTTGACCAAGGGGAGACGAGGGAAGACCCTCATCATTGTTTAGGTCAACCCCCACGTGAGCATCCAAGTTCGTAGAGGAGATGTACCCACCCGATGAAGACGTCTTGACTCGCTTTGATGATGAGTCGCCGCCGCCTTCGCTCATGTCTTCAACAGAAATTAGCTCCACCCATTTGGAGCAATTACGTAGGATTCTCCACAAATACTCCTCATCCCACGCCTTGTTGGTGTTGTACTTGCGCAAGACCTCCTCTTTCCATTCGTTACAAGTAAATTGATACACGTCAAGATCACTTGACCCGCTCGCTCGCATTCGAGCAGCGTTCCTGTTATGAAGGTTCGTAAACAAACCCACATATTTCCTAATCTCCGCCCACCGCCCGGAAATCATATCGGTCGAACGCATAGTGCTCCCGACTTGCTCATGAAAAAGGTCTCGGATTCGTCGCCAAAAAATCTTAGCCTTTTGATAATCGGCTACATAAGGAAATAAATTAATGTTAAAAAATCAAATATGTATCTTTAAAAAAAGTATATATTTAACAAAAAATACATACCCGTTTTTCGGTCCTCCGATACTTCAACCCAAGCCCGACAAAGGGCTATTTTCTCGTCTTTGGTCCAAGGGGTCACTTGTAGGGCTGTTCATGAGCCGAACCGAGCCGAGCCAGGTCAAGCTCGCGCTCGGCTTGGTTATAAACCGAGTTGGCTCGGCTCGGCTCGGATTTGAAACCGAGCTGAAAATCAAAGCTCGGACTCGGCTTGGTTTTAAACCGAGCGACTCGGCTCGGCTTAGTTTGGCTCGAATTTAAAAAGAAAAAAGAAAAATGTCTTTCAAAATTCAATAGTCTAAAATATTATTCAATAGTTAAAATAACACATTTAAAATAAGTTTAACCTAATACATTATAAGCTCAAATCAAGTTCAAGCAAATACAAAACAATTCTTAAATTTCAACGAAATACAATATAAGTTCATCAACGTACGAAATAACTTGAGTACTTGGATCAAAAACAGTATTGAGTTTATTTAAATAACTTGATTAGCTGTAACTTCAATCTCTAGCACAGAATATCTATGCTACTATTACCAAATATGAAATATGTAACATATTCCCGATCTTTTTTAACATTTTTACAGTATATTACATGTATATAAAAAATATATATATTAAAAATTATAATTATTCGAGCCAAACCGAGCCAGCTCGGCTCATTACGAACCGAGCCGAGCTAGGCTCACTTTCTAACCGATCCGAGCCGGCTCGGCTCAGTTTCAAACCGAGCCATATCGAGCGAGCTATTTTCGAGCTAAATCCGAGCGAGCTTCGAGCGAGCTCCGAGCCACGAGCTTTTTGGACAGTCCTAGACTCACTTGGCGCCTTGGTCGAATATCTTGGTCAGGCGATTCACCGACCCTACCACCACCCCTTGCAACACTTCAGCCGGCCGGCCGTCCGTCCTCGGCCACCACCTCTACCACCTCGCTTTTGAGTTGTTGGTGGTTGTGTATCTGGGACTAACTCCGGTGAAAGTGAAAGCGGTGGCATTTGGCTTAGGTTAACTTCGATTTCGTTAAGTGGACTATCATCATACTCTTGTTCATCAAAAATATCCATTGTGGGTTGGTAGCAATTTTCCCATTGTGAGTCCATTTTTTGTTTGCTTGATTTTTGAAGTGTAGCTTGATTGAATATTGTATTTGATTTGTTTTGGTGAATTAAAATTAGTTTTTTTTTGTATTTAAATAGGACAACTAGCCGTTGGCTAACGGCTAGTTGACTGCCAACGGTTAGTTTGACCTCGCTAACACACGCGAGCCCACTAACGACCAGTAGCTCGCGCCAGCTCTCGCTCAACCATGTTATGGATCCAGCTAGCCAGGTGGAATGTTTTGTGGCTCGCGGGTAAGCACTCGCGAGCCACAACGGATAATCTTATATAATTATTTTAGTATAGTTATATGTTTGAGTTGGATCAGTGTATAGATAGATAATTACGTTAGTTAATAATTACTCTAAAGGGGAATTATGTAATTAATCTTATGTAATTGTATGTTTATTTGAATCAGATTATATATAACTAAACTAGTAGGAAACCCGTGCAATGCGGCGGGATCGACACTTTACATTGCAGTACTTATTTCAAATTCATATAATGTTTGTCGTAGCATCATTGCAGTGGATATACGTCATAAGCGTTACACATGTCTAGTAACTAAAAGTTTAGTGCTTAAATCTGCAATATCATCAAATATGTCTTCTTTGTCATTTTCATCAAAACTGTCTAGATCAATGACTTGACTCCATTTCTATTTAGAAAACCTCTTGGATCTCTTGCTGTTAATTTCATGCATCTGATCCTTAAAAAATTAAAAATATTTAATACACAGTTAATAGAAGATGAAATAAATATTGATATTAGCTCTTTACTAAATTCACATTGAAGATCAAATTTGTAGGGACTAAACATTGCACTATACCAAATAATTTCAACACTATTATCACCATTATCCTGCAATAAAACACATACAATATACTACATAAAATAACAACCATGTTACTATTAAAAAGTAAACATTAATAAGTACAACCTTAGACGCTACTTTAGACGTTTGTATGGCTATTGGTTTGGTTATTTCAGTATGTTTTTCATCTAAATGAATCTGCAAAACCAAGAAGCTAACATTTAAATGACAAAGATATGTATAAAAATGAATAATTAGTAAAATGAGAGGAATGAAAACCATAAACTAACAAAGAACCAACCTTAGAAGCTTCAACATTTGATTCAGATTTAGATACATGCCTAAGTATTTTAGCAATAGAAATAGGTGTGGATTACTATGTATTTATAGGATAAACTTTAGTATGTTAGTATATGGTTTAAATTCTAAAAGTCATGATTTTCCCACCCCTTTAAATTATGAAATTTTGTTTATCTTTGGCTAAAGTCTAAAACGTTATTACGTGTTATGCAGTGCTTTTATCTTTTATTTTTTTTAACTTGTTTAAAAGAACCCCTTCAAATTAGGGAGTTTTGTTGTTATTAACATAGATCTTATATCATATGGATATATAATATGCATTAGATGTTTTTTTTTTTTGCTTAATTAATGCAGTCGAGGTTTTTTTTAAAAAAAATTTACCAACAATTAATATCTAATATGCATCTTTACATTTTCTAAACTTAATTATTTTAAAGTTTTATATATTTAGGTAATTATGTATTTAAAAGTTTAATGAGATTTCTTTTATTTAATTATATTTATGTGTATACATATTAATATATGCATGCATACCCATATACATATGCACATACAGCTAAGTTTGATTATTTAAATAGAGTACTACAATTGAAGCTATCAGTAGCAAATGTGATAAAGCATTCTTAAAGTCTAGGCTTGTGTTGCAGTATTGTTACCATGTCACAAATTATTTGTCTGCCAAAGCAAAGATGAACTATAACGTTTAAAAACATTATCATATTTTAAGAATCACCAGAGCTGGTTTGTAGATTTCGAGTGCCCTATTTGGTTTTCTGAATCGTTGCATTTGATAGATGTGAATTTTTCATTATTGGGCAGAAAGTATTTAGAACCAACTTTAATTTTACGATTTTGAGTTTTACTTGGTTATAAAATGGTGTTACGCTTCAACATCCATATTAATAATAAACATGCCTAAGTCTTTTAATTACGTCCAAATTATGTTGATCTGTAATCCCAATTTCACATACGTTTTAGTTTTTAATTTAATGTCAAGCTTTATAATATTTTATTCTAAAACAACGCGTAAACTGCTTTATGTTTACTTCTGCAATAATGGAATGTACCTTAAAAATATTAGTTACATCTTTTAAAGTTTTAGCTAAAAAAGCATTTCGTTGTAGGTGAAATTTGGATTCTTTCAGCTTATTAATATATATATTCGTTTCTTTCAAATTCTTTTAGTTAAACATCCAATGCAATAATCATGTGTACATAAAACATTTATTTTTTGTACATTTCAATCTACACGTCGATATTGAATACGACAAACATCAAAACGTCGACAAAAATAAGGAGGTCGTCACGATATTTTGAATGTTTATAAAACATAATAGTTAAAAAGTTATGATATGATTAAATAAAAGAATTATACTCCCTCCGTCCCAATTTAAATGTCCTTATTTCCTTTTTTGTTTGTCCCATATTAAATGTCTCTTTCCATAAATAGAAATGTAATTTCCAGTTTTGCCCATAAAAGACAAAACACAATTATCACTTTTGAGGATATTATTGTCATTTTATCACATACAAACAAAAAAATTCTTAAAATGTGTGTTTTTGGACATGGGACATTTAAATTGGGACGGAGAGAGTAGTTTTGTAGGGGGGGAGAAAAGTGTAACAACTAACTAAAAATGAGGAATTTAAAGTAACTAACATGAGGTACTAAAATGTAAAAGTGTTTGAATGACTATTCTGCCCCCATTTTAGGGTTGTTAATGAAAATAAAGTTCTTTAACATCTGGGTATCTTAAATTACCTCTTCCTCATGTATTATAATATAGTATAGATAATTACGCTAGTTGCTTCGCACCCAACATGTCCAGCTTTAATACGAAAAACGAATGCAATAGTCTTTATTATTTCAACTTATTGGGAATCTTATATTGCTTCACATACTCTATAATTTTAATTAAATGAGCCCACTCTGTATTTTAATTGATTGAGCACACTCAGTAATTTTGTTTTTTGTTGTTTAAAGAAAACCTGATTCGCAAGCTTCACTTGATCAAATAGTTCGATTCGCAGGCTTCAATTGATCAATCAGTTTGATTCCCAAGCTTGAGTTGATCAATAAGTCTAATTCACAAGCTTCAGTTTATCAATCAGTCCGATTCACAAACTTCATCTGATCAATCACTTTGATTCATAAACTTCAATTGATTGATTTGGTATTTACAATTTTGTTACCGTGCTTTTTTTTTTGTTTATTTGCACGTTTAGTATGTTAATCCTATTTGTACATTATCCAAACTTATAAAAGACTAAAATTTACTTTATTTTTCTTACCTCATGTCCAAAGATATGAATTCGTTTAACCCCCACGATAATTGTACTTACGCGATTGAATATAGTTTTTATTTCTAGATGCATACTATTGGTGTGGAAGCCTATTTTTATTGGAGAATTTAAATCACGAACCCCTACATTAATACCAATTTACCAAAAAATAAAGAAAACCCCTAACAAGAGAAAACAAAGTTTGCATGCTCTCGCTTATCTCTCACTAGCTTTTATCCTGGGAGTGTCCCGGGGTTGAAATATCTAATACGTATAACATAATAAAATATCTAATATGACAACATAATTAATGATTTGCCAATACATGATTAATGAATAATAATAATATTATTATTATTATTATTTGTTTTAAACAAACTTCTGCCATAAGTTATCATATTCAAATATAAAAAAAAAAGAATCTCTGCCTATTATTATTATTATTATTATTATTATTTATTTTAAACAAACTTCTGCCATAAGTTATCATATTCAAATATAAAAAAAAAAGAATTTCTGCCTATGAAGTTATGTTTATCGTTTGTGATTTATTAGTAGAGTAAAATGTATTTGAAAACAAAACCCCACAAAAATAGTTGTTTTTTTTCTCCGTTTTTTATATAGCACTATGGTACTCGTTGGAAAGATAATAAAACGCTCGTTAATTTGGTGTAATTTTTTTCTTTAAAAAATCCCGTATATAAAAGATATTAACGTTTAAAAGTTATGGGAGGAAACATTAGAGAGAAAATTTAATTTTGTTTTTAAATTCTTATCTTTTAATAAAATAATTATAATATATATAGATTTATTAAAAAAACTCAAAAATTAAAAAATCCTACATGATGCCACGTGGCACATTGAAGGAGGGGTTGAGGCCTCCATTGAATGGCACATCATCAAAGTTCAATTCTTTTATTATAAGTTATAGATTTACTATCTCTATCCGCCACTAGCCTTTTTATTTACTAGATTATACCCCGGAAATGTCCCGGAATTGAAAAATCTAATATGACACATCAATTTTACATATGAAATAGACTGGTGCGATTTACAATTACATGCAAGAAAGTCTCATGTAGCACCTAATCTAAAACAATTAACAATGTATCTCCAATGTTAATGCCTAACATTAAACAATGTATAATTCTAATGTTAACATCTAACGTAAAACAGTGTATAACTCTAATATTAATATCTAACCTAAAACAATGTACAACTCCAATGCTAACACCTAACCTAAAACAATGTAGAACTCCAATGTAACTCTAATATTAACACATATCCTAAAGACTAAACAAATGTACAACTCTAACATACTAATATTGATACCTAACCTAAAACAATGAATAACTCTATTAACCTATATTGCTCTAGTTGAAAATAGAATTCATATTTACTAGTTTAAACATAGTTAGTGACTTGACTATGCATGATTAATGAATTACCTAAACACATGGTTTTTTCCTGTATAAACAAAACCCCACAAAAAAATAGTTGTTTTTTTCTCTGTTTTTTATATAACACTATGGTACTCATTGGAAAAATAATAAAACGTTCGTTAATTTAGTGTAATTTTTTTCTTTAAAAACTCTTGTAGATAAAATATATTAATGTTTAAAAATTGTAGGAGGAAACATGAGAGAGAAAATACAATTTTGTTTTTAAACTTTTTTTTTTCCAAAATTACCTAATGCCATATGGCACTCTCAATGGGAGAATGATTATATGAGTACCATTTATGATTTAGCCCTTTGATATATATATATATATATACACACTCACACACACATATAGATTTACTAGATTATTCTCCAGGTGCTATCTGGAATAAACAAATCTAATATCAAATAGGAATGAGCATATTGTCTTGAATACCGATCCTGATCCCGTCCCGAACCAATACCGTATTGATCTCGTACCGAACCAAGGGTGTTCGGGATTGGTACCCACATTTTTGTTTTTTCGGTTTCGGTACTACTCGGTATCTGGTCATGATTTAGTCGGCAATACCGAATAAATACCGAAAACAGTAATACTGAATAAATACCGAAATTTTATACCGTTTATAATACCGAAATACCGATAAACAACCATCCCATACCGAAATACCGAAATGCCATAAACAATAACACCGTTTGAGATCTTTTAAAAATAGAAAAACCAAAATCCACTTTATACACCACCCTAGGTACAATCTGCATCCCTCCTCTAGAAAAACCAAAATCCACTTTAGCAACCCTTTCCCTCCGCATCAAATCCCAACACCAACATGTTTGTAGTTTTGTACAGGGCTGCTTATTATTTCGGCTTAATGCATAAAATCTATAAAGGCAGGTTATAAAAGTCTAGCCTACTTATTAAATGGGCTATGCTTATAAAAGTCTAGAATAAGGCTATTTATTATTTTGGTTTGTAGTTTTGTACGGACTAACAAGCAGGCCCAACAGTCAGGTTCAGGCCCGATTACAGGTTTGAAGCAGGCCCATTAAGCTATCTGGTTTCGGTATTTTTTCGGTATTATACTGAAAATACCGAACCCGATTAGTATTGGTACCGATATCAAACCGTTAAGTTCGGGATCGGGATCGGTATTGGGTTTTGGCATTTGTCGGTTTTGGTATTTTCGGGATCGATATCGGTGCAGTAATGATACCGTCTCGAGCTCATCCCTAATATGAAGTAACAAAATGTGTGCACCATAAAGAAATAGGTCGTTTTTTCAAGAATTTTTTTTTAAATGATCAACACTCGATAATTCATAAAACCTACTTCTAATTCTACATGTGCACATCTAGCTCGAGTGAAGTCTCTATATTACTTTGTCACTTTCTCAAGACATTCTAAATATGTGATATGAACCTGAAAAAAAAAAACTAAATTGGTATCAAATGATATGTCATAATAATGACTGATTAAAAAGCGTGCATGGTGGGGTGATTATTATCACTTGTTAGCTAGAGATTTACCTGGTGTATGGAAATCATTGGCTAAATTTAACAGGTTTAGCAACCTTTGTAATCAATGTTTCTAGCAACACCAATAAAAATACAAAAAAAAAAATAGAATCTTACCAAACTGACTATATCTGTGAATATATATGTAGTTAGCGGATTCTTTAATTTAATATTAAGTTCAAAAGCATGTATACTATCTTAACATGATTAATGACTTATATAGACATGATTAATGAATTATTTAAACACATTGTGTTTTTGTTTTTGCATGAACAAAAATCCACTAAAAAGTCTCTTTTTCCGATTTTTGTATAGCACTATACGGTTCTCGTTGGAAAGATAATAAAACGCTCGTTAATTTGGTTTGTTTTTTTAAATGTCATATATAAAAGTTGCTAACGTTTAAAAATTGTGAGAGGGGTGGGGGAGATAAGGAAAAGATAAAAATATTAATTAACATATTTAAATTATTTTAAAATAATAGTTAATAGTAAATATAATTAAAAAATAATTTTAGAGGGAAATTAAGAGGTGTGAAGGTCTCACCTACTACCCTCTCTTATTTATTTATTTCTTATCAGTTGGACAACACCCTCTCTTATATATTTATACATTTATTTATTTATTTCTTCTCAGTTGGAAAACACCCTCTCTTATTTTGTGCTCACAAAACACTCTTCGCTATGTACATATTACATTTATATTTCAATACTAAATTATATCCCGGAAGCTTTCCGGAATAGATAAATCTAATATGATGTGATAAAATATGTGTTATGACGAAACATAGAAATTAATGTACTATAATATTAGAAACAACAATTTTAATCATGTGAATAAGAATGAAAATGTATGTTAAAAAGAAGATGTACGTTTGGATGAGAAGCAGAGCTAGAAACAACCATTGCAGGGTGTGATTGAGACTGTGATCTTGAATTTGTGACTATTTTTTTTTTTGAAAATGAGTGGTTTTAACCTATTCTGCTTTTGCTGAAAATAGAATTGCTTGTTTGAACATAATTAGTGACTTGTCTAGACATGATTAATGAATTAACTGAAGACATTAATGTGTTGTTTTCCTGTAATCCTGTATGAACAAAAACCCACAAAAAGTCATTTTTTCGTTTCTTGTATAGCAGTATGGTACTCGTTGGAAAAATAATAAAACGTTCGTTAATTTGCTGTAATTTAAAAAAAATATATCATATATAAAAGTTATTAACGTTCTAAATTTGTGGGGAAAACATGAGAGAGAAAAAGACTTTTAGATGGAAATAAGCAGGATGATGTCAAGTGGCAGACTCAAGAGGGGATAGCCTCTTTGAGTGTCATGTAGGATTTAGTGTTTTTGATTTATTAATATATATAGATATAGATATATAGATTTATAGATATAGATTATATAACCTAAAAAGTATTAATATTTTTAGTTCTCTGATAAGGTTTTGGGTTGTAATAATGATCTTAACAATGTACTCTCCCTAACAACATTTTAGATATTGGACAATTCTCAACTGCTAATATATAAGGTAAACTTACTTGACCCATATGATCATTTTGTAAAGGATTTTAAGACCCACCGGCGCCTACTTTGTTGTAGGCATTGTTGACCTATACATATCGAGTCCCCACCCATGTTGCTTCTGCCCTTTATTGGTTATGCATTGTTGACCTATACATATCAAGTCCATGGTCAAATGTGTATACGGTCAATTTTCTGTGCAACCAAGAGGACTATTGAAAAGTGCAATTAAACAAATGACTGTTGACAGGTAATTAACAGAATTAAATTCGGATTGTTTAAGAATTTGTGTTATACTAAATTAACGATTAAGAAAACGAGGTTGTGAACAATTATGAGAAAAACGATGCCTCCATGATTAAAGTTCGAAGATAGATTAATTGACCTATTAATCAATTTGGGAAATCCACATAGACATGATCACGTAAATTAAGTGATTGTGACAAACAGGGACAATCTACTTCCGTTGCAAACGGTGGAAAGTTCATCACCCGATTACAAAGTGAAAGTTACCAAACCAAATACCTAATCTAATATATCTCGATTACTAGAATACTGAAAATGAAAGATAATGGATAAAGTTTCAAACAAATTTCAATCTATCACAATCAATCAATCACAATAGCAAAAAGCATCGAATGTTTAGATTATTCGACTAGGTTAAATCATCTGATTACAAAAAGTTCATCAGAAAAAACCACAAAGAGATTAGCCGCTCATTATCTTCATAAACCCTTCAATTGTTGATTCAGATTACATGATGGATGATGGATGATGAAATATTGATTGGATGGGGTTGGAATCCTGCAAGAACTTCAACCTCTATTCCAAAATCATCCAAAGTGTGTTAGTTTTAGATAAGGGTGAAAGACAACCCTAGAAATACTCAAGAGAACTCAATAAAACCTAGAAATCCCAATTGACCACCGTAGCCAACAACTAGGGTCGTAGCCTACGACCCTCAGTGAAAGTCTATGGTCCAAGTCCACTGCCTTACGACGGAGGTTACGACACTTTGGAGTCCACCGGCCGTAGTTTACCCCCTAGGTTTTTCCTGGGTTGTTTGGTTTCTTAGTTTGTTGTTTCCACCTTATTTCTTCGTAATTACTTCCCCATCATGTGTTTAACCTGCAATAACAAATCCCTATTTAGTTAAATAATCCTAAGCAATTAATTAATGACATACAAGCTCATAAAAATTGACGTTTAAACTCCTTAAACACTATTCCAAAACCCGTTCATCAGTGTGTCACTAAGGGTGGATGGGGTGGTCATCACACCCATCACACCATCACACCCAATCATATTGTGTCACCTCATTTCATCACACTCCATCACAATTCATCACTAAAATAATGGGGTGGAATGATACGCATCACTAATTTTTTTAAATAAAATAAAAACATTACATTAAATAAAATAAAAAACTTACATTAAATACAACAAAAAAATATATTAAATAAAATAAAAAAAACTTACATTAAATAAAATAAATTAATAGAAATTAAATAAAAACATTACTGGCTAGAAAATATAAAACCTAATTTAAATTTGGGTGTAACATTCGTCATGCCGAAACATGTGAAAAATCCATGCTGACCTCGGTAGCATACTTGATATGAGAAAAGGCTACTTGCACATCTTCTGTTTCGTTGGGGAACTCATTCACCATTTGCTTAAAAAATCTTTCGAAGGTTTTACACTTCGATTTTGAGGTCTCTATACTTGTGAGAGATTGAATCACAAATACGTTGTGTTTCCCCGACAAGTGTACTAAACTCGGCTAAAACTTTATTCTAGCATGGAGCATTCCCCCAACCATGGCCACGACCACTGCTTGTTGATGCGCCATCGTTGTGTACGTTGTCGTACGCGATCACTAGCGTAATTTTCTCCTCTTGTGTCCAACAACCATTGTGTGATTTTTTTTTTTTTTGTGAATGTGAATGAGGATGATGAGATTTTATGATTTTTTTTGTGTATAGGAGAAGAATTGTGTGAGTGGCTGTAAAAAAATAGGTAAATATGTATATATATATGTAGGTAATTTTTTTTGGTCAAGTGACCGTTGTGAGCCAACGGCTAGCTAGCGAGAGCATGATGACTATCACAGTTTAACTGCTTCGCGTCCATGATACAAATGATGGGGTGGTGGTCATGATGGTCAAAGCCATCACGGATCACCCCGACCACCTAAGGAAGTAAGTTGAACTTAGTTCTTAGTAACCGAAATGTATATCAAGTCCCTTGTTATAACTTATTCTATTGTATTAGCATCTCATCTTGCAATGATGGTATTAGATATTATTCTTTTCTAAATCACTTTTCACAAATTTGTTATATGTAATATTAGGTATGGTACAAGTATAAAAGTTCAATTTTCTTACAAAGTGTACAAAGTCATAAGAGTATAGTAAATCATCTTCACAAAGCACACAAAATCCACAGATAATAGAGTTGACTATAGGGGTGTTTATCGGGTTACTCGGGTCAGGTTCTTTAGGTTTTTATTGGTGAAATTATTACTCTATAACCGACCTAATTTACTATATTGGGTTTGGGTATAATCGTTAATCGGGTTCAGGTTTACCAAGTCTAGTTAAATGATTAGGGTTAGAATTTAATGGGAGTTAATCTTGGACTCAGACTTTTGATCTCATGATATTTGTTATAGAGAGAATTAGACAATCTTTTTAAACATACTATGGATCTTAGAATATTAGTTATTCGTCATGTTTCAACCATCTAAGACTTAGATGATTGAAACATGATTAGATATGATGAATAGGTAAGGTTTGTATATAAAAAAAATTTAGACCTGAAATAATAAATATTTTACTCTATCTTAATTTATAATGCATCTAATAAATTGAAACATGATAAAACTTCTATGTAGCTGGCATAAAATCTGAGAATTTTGTAAGACCCGTGACATAATTACCAAGAATTCAATAAGAAACACATCAAAGTGTTGAGTTCGATTTTGCACGAAACATAATGATGACACAAAAACGCCCTTTCCTAAATCTAGACAAAGATGTTCATAATCAATAATAATTGTTTGGATGGCTAACAATTATAAGCCAATGGTGATTGAACCCAAAAATACGAATGCGAAAGCGTTGAGGTATGTAAGTATGCATTTGATCTTCAAAAAGTTACAAATTTGATTATTCAACCCGAATACATACAAGTTGTATGTATTCGGGTTGAATAACCGTCCCTGAAAATTCATGTGCCCGGGCCGAGTCATGAAATACGTGCCTCTTAGTCTTAGGTCTTTTAAGCAATGTTTTCATAGCCGAATCGGACGTTGAACTGGCGTCCTTAATATAGAACTGAAAGTGTCATAATAATTATAAAAATTAATATGTTTAGACAATTGGCTCATAACAAAACCACAATTTCTTAAAATTGCATAATAATTTAAAGGACCATTATCTTATGTCTAGATATCAAAAGTTCTTTAATAAAAAATGAATTTGACTTGTACCATGTGCAAAAGTGTGAGACAATTACTGTTTTGTAGTACTACTATATATTAAAATTTACTGTACCACAACTCAAATCTCAAGTAACACACTTCAATTTTTTTTATTAATTATGTCGTATCTTTCCAATCTAGTTTTTCATGTACGATTCATCTTGTTTTTATATCTACTTTTTCACCTTTTTGTGTTTATATCCAGTGATGTTTAAGATGAAATCTTTTTTTGGGTCGAAAACAAAAAGAAAATAATTGCAGAAAGAAAACACTCATCGTCGCTCAAAGTGCCCCTCTAGAAATTGGGCCCGGGCCGGGAGTCCTCCCCGCACCCCCTTATCACCGGCCCTGCATACAACAAGCTACGCTATCACGCTAGGATCAATAAACAAGGACTTGGCCATCCAACTATCACATGGATTTTCCCCAACGATTTTGTACGTAGCCAACTCTTAGCCTCTATATATTAATCTATATTCGATCCTAGAAGTAATGTACTAATGTTCCTCTTTTTCCTAATTTTCCATTTCAATTCCTCAAATATAGGAAAAAATGGTGAGATTTGGCCTGGTTATCCTTTTTGTTCTTGGTGAACTTATAAAGCAGTGGAATCGGAAGTCGGACATGATTAATATATATGTTTTCAACTACATTTGTTTATGAACTCACCACCAGTGTATCATGATTTCAAAGAAAGCTTTATAATAATTTGACTAAATTAAATGACATGCCAAATTCTTGTAGCCTATATATAGATTTAACAAGGGATAGCTAGGAGCCTAGGACGCCAGCCTTTTGGCTATATATAGATTAAAGGCATGTCGTAAACTGGTCTTATCTGTATCATGTTATGAATTAGAACTTGTATGGCCATGTTTTTTATATGTTTAATTGCAAAGGTTGTATAGAATTTTGCATGGTATAAAATGATAAAGTTATTACTCGCCAATTTTAAACTGACTTGTTTTAGAGTATATTTTAGGCAAGGTATAATTTTACTACAAAGGCAATGAGTTATCAGGAAATGAATTATGAGTAAAAAGACATAAGATGATCACTATTTAGTAGAAGAAAACTCAGATTTATATACCGGTTTAAATAGGGTATGATGTAGTTACGGCTTTAGAACCTGTGAGTACTTTGCTTTGTTTTAATTAGAAAAGCCATGTTTTCAACGTTTTGGGTAAGCCTAATCTTCGTCACACCCTGAGTTTTAAACGGACGTGCTATATACTCTCTAAATTAATTGAAAACGTTTAAAGAAACACCAATACCTTCTACAAATGAAAATATTTATAGAAAACAATTAGATCATATATTTCTTCAGATGTCTATAAAGAGAACAAATTAGAAAATTTTTAGAGGACATTAAGGAGATAAGGATATTGTTTACAAATTAATATCAATCATCACTTGGTAGTGATGCTTTAGACACCATGTTCATCTAGTCTTTTTCAGTCCTGCAATGACCACATGACATTGCCAATTATCACACGTGCTCTTTTAATCTCACAACACCACCGCGTAAATCACCCCTTCCCACCATCGTACTCAGTGAGACCCCCGGCTCGATAGTAGTTTTGTATCAAGCCATGGACACAATACACATAACACTTAGCAATGGGACAAACCCAATTGGTGCATGTACCCCCTTGTCTTTTGGCTATCAACACTACCACATGATGCATGATTACATGTCCGTCATTTTTAACGTTATTTTCATGAAATCAATAAAAAACGTTAAAATTAGTGCAACTTTACTTCTGCCCCCCGAGGGCCAGACATAAAATACATTATATGCGCACAACCGTAAGTGAAGCTAGAGTATCTATATAAAAAAATCATGCAAAAATAACTGTTTTTTATTAGTTTTTGTTGACAACTAGAGTATCTTTGTTTTTCTCTTCTAACTTTTAATACACTATATTTCATAAAAGTTTAAGTATACCATTGCAATGTGGATACTTTTATCTATTTCTCGATATAAATTATACTCAAATTAAATTGTGAATATTAATGTACAAGAGATCGAAGCACAAACATATATATTTATGGCTTGCGTCAATTAATGTAATAGTCAAGATAAATACTTTACAAAATTCTAAGTGTATTATTGGGACGTCTTATTTTTATCTACGTTTTGATGAAAGTATTTTCAAA
The DNA here is from genome assembly GCA_030844895.1 of Ambrosia x helenae. Classification (NCBI taxonomy): domain Eukaryota; kingdom Viridiplantae; phylum Streptophyta; class Magnoliopsida; order Asterales; family Asteraceae; genus Ambrosia; species Ambrosia x helenae. The sequence continues at coordinate 216,692 of JAUTDX010000257.1, read as the reverse complement.
ATTTACCGGTCAAATATAATTTGTTTATTTGTTATTTAGCATGACGAATCGAGCCGATAGCATCCGAATATATAACATCAGTTTTAGTATTGGTTTTTGTTTTTATGGTTTTCTCAACATTCCTACCAGTATTATGATGAACTAAATCAATTCCATCCGAATAACATAGGTATCGATATCAGTATTATACAAATCTGTACGGTACCACCTGTATCGTATTTGTACTGTAATGAGGCAAACTGACCAACCAATCAAATGTTCACTACAACGCGCTCCCGCCAGTTAATATAAATTAACGAGTACATAATACGTACTAGTATATCAATGATTTTTGTAATCAAGCTAGCTTATGATCATACATGTTTAGCATAGGTCATATGTAAGATGTTTTAATAATTGTAAGTGTGGGTTGTGCGAAAACAAAATATGATTTGTCTAAGTTTCTTTTGATGTTAAATTTAGCGACAGAATTCCACATCAACGCGTCCGTTTGACCTTCTAGTAGTTCTTCGTCCTCGTACTACAAACAAGCACAAGAGAAGAGTCTTCAACATGCTTACACATTCGCACACATATAAATCATTTGTAAACATGCTTATAATTAACTACAAACACCAAACTCCAACTATTAGTGATGATGATGAAGCCCACAACATCAGAAACAAGCACAAGAGAAGACTCTTCAACACATGAGCCAAAGTATACAGGTGTCCGAAAGAGAAAATGGGGTAAATGGGTGTCCGAGATCAGGCTAACCAAGAGCCGAGACAGGATCTGGCTCGGCTCATATGACTCACCCGAGAAGGCGGCTAGAGCTTTTGATGCAGCCGCCTTCTGTCTTCGTGGTAGCTCGGCCAAGTTTAACTTCCCTGACCAACCACCCAACATTCCTAATGGCGCGTCTCTTTCTCCATCCGAGATACAAGCGGCCGCGGCTCGCTTTGCCAACTCGGTTCCAGCTGACGAAGCCGTCATCCCCATGGAGATGCAAAAATCAGCCACGGGTTCAACCTCCTCGCATGTGTTACACGATAATAACCATAATGAGATGGGTTGTTACGATATGTTTTCGTGTTTTGATGATTATTTTATGCCGATGATGACTCAGATTCCGGAGTATGATGAGGAGAATTCGATCGAAGGGGATATGGACATCTCACAAGGACCATCGTTCCTATGGAACTTTTAATCAATGGACTTTATTACACCATCAACCATATACACATTCATCTAAGTGTATATACACATACCAAATATACGGAAGGTTTCGGAACAGAATACTTTTCACATCAACAAGAAGTAAGATGTAACACAGAGTGTTAATATGGAAATAACAAGGTGTTGATATGTAACTAGACATCTATAGTTACATATTAGCACATACATGATACATGTGATCAACACTTTGTGTTACACATTACTTCTCATTGTTTTTAGATTAAAAGTATTGCGTATTTAATCTACCAATATACATATATACATACATACAAAAGTGGCAATTCTGGAGTAGTTTTAGTCGCTAGAGTTGCTGACGTTAGACATGGATCACGGACCACAAATACTTGCGTACGGATGGAGGTTCAAACGTCATCATATTGGCATATATATATCAAATTATCTCGTTTTTATCATGCATGTTTAAATATCAAGTTTTTTGTTTTTGTTTTCGTCATGAGTGCTTGTGTGAAGGTCACTCATTTCACAAGTAAACATCAATCATCTTTTTCAATATGTACTATGCGCACTATCTTTATATATCTAAACAGTAATTTTACAAAGTTTTAGGGCAGAGGGAGTCGTCTCAGATTCCCGGTTTTCCTTGGATGCCACTAGGGCTGTAAACGAACCAAACTAACACGAACAAGGCTTGTTCGTGTTTGTTTGTTAAGGAAATCACGTGTTCACGAACTGCTCATGAACACTTACTGAACAAGATTTCATGTTTGTGTTTGTTTGTTAAAGAAATAATGTGTTCACGAACTGTTCGTCAACACTTATCGAACGGGATTTTTTGTTCGTGTTCGATGAACATGTTCGCGTTCTTTTGCGTTTATTTGTTAAATTTAGGTATCGGGAAAAAGCGAAAACAAACAAACACAAATGAATGTAAAGCAACACAGACAAGCATTCATGAACAAAACAGTGGACAAACTAACACATATTAAATTTCGAATAAAATTAACATTTTTATCACATACATCGCCACCAAAATATACTAACTCAATTACCCAAAAATACTTGATATAATCTTGATCACATAATTACCATAACATAACGTCTCGTAAAAATGTAAAAATATTAAAATATAAAATTATCAAATTAAACGAAATCCTTATTTAATCCACCCAAAATAATAATTAATCAAAATAGGTGAATTAATATTAATATGTGATACACTAATATATATTAAATAATCTACAATGTTAAATTTGAAGTATTTAAATTAGAAATAAAAAGTTAGAAACCTTAATGAACTATCGAACACAAACAAACATAAACGAACACGTTACCAAACGTTCACGAACATAAACGAACGAACGCGACCTCTGTTCATGTTTGTTTGTTTAACTAAACGAACAGAATATATTGTTTGTGTTCGTTGTTCGTTCATTTATTAAAAAAACAAACACAAACGAACTTCCCGCCGAATAATTCACGAACTGTTTGCCGAACGTTTGGTTTTTGTTTACAGCCCTAGATGCCACATTAACATCACATCACCTTTCTTTCTATTTTTTCTTAGAATTCCCCGGATTGTAAGAAACCGTCCCAGTTTTGCCATTTTCATATAAAGCCATAGGGTGTACTCTAACATTTGAGACGTTAACGATGACATAGCGTGTTAATTGACGTTATATACCACTCTTTGTGTTAAGTGGAGTTAAAAGAGCTATATGTTACCATGTTAACAAGGTGTTAAAGAGATTTAATTATTTTTGTTTCTTTTTTAAACGAAAAACCATTAAAATAATGTTAGATGGAGTTAAAAAAGTTAAACCATTTCTTGAGGCGAGATGGAGTGAAAATAAGGAAAAGTGAGTGATGTCTAACTTATGTGAAGTTAAGGATGGTTAAAGTATACCCCAAAGCCAAATTAATATATATTGTATATGTGTGTGACTGTTGTGTGTGTATATATATATGCGGGGTGTGTGTGTGTGCGGGCGCATAGATAAGTATGTGTATCTGAGTGTTTGTTTGAGTCAGTGAGAAATGGTGAATTATCACCGAAGGCTAAAATGTTTTTTTTTCCTGGGATCGTTTTCCCATTTGGGATCGCATTGCTACACATTTGCTACGCAATTTTCAACAAAACCTTGATGTTAGAAAACCCTCGTCGCAAACCAATTGCTACACATTTGCTACGCAATTTTAACGCATTTCTTACGAAAATATGGTGTAGGAAATTTGTGACGCAATTCCTACGCATTTCTTACGCAATTTTTCAAAGTATTGGTCGCTATTGTGTAGCAAATTTGTCACAAAAATAAGGGTGTTTTTTCGTCACAAATTAATAGCAAATTTGTCAAAATTTGTGACGCATCTTTTTCGTAAGAAAATGTTGTAGCAAAAGAGCCACTTTTCTAGTAGTGTATTAATATATAGGAATGTGTACTAACAATATATTCCTTGTTCAAAAACATTCAAACCTGAATAATGCACAATTTTGTTATGAACTATTTTTAGCTAGGCTCAATTTCATAGCTAACCGACCTATAACCATCCGCTATAACCTTCTTAACCGATTAACCAAAACCGTCATAACCGATTGGTTATGGTTATAGATATCCATTAACCGACATCTTGATTATGGTTATGGTTTTGAGCCAAAACCAACCCTTCCACACCCCTACTTTAAACAACACCAATAATATTGAAGTCGATAAATGCATGCCCTCTTAATATCCCTGTCGCCATCATCTTTTTTGCTCGGTGAGCTAGATAACATCCTGTCCTCTTGATTTGTGCAGACAAAATATCCTCAAGAATAGTAATATATGCTCCAATGATAAGGTTTTAGGTTGCAGTAATGATCTTTATAGTCCTTATCACCCTAACAGTAATATTATAAAATCTTATATATGCTACACACACGTTACAGCTGCTGATAAGTGGTCAATTGAACTTGACGTACCCATATGATTCTTTTGTGAAGGATTTTAAGACACATCACCTCATGGCTCCTCCTTTGTTGTGACAGCATTGTTGACCTGTACTTATCCAGCCCCCACCATGCATGTTGCTTCTGCCCTCAATTCTTTTTCTCTTAAAGTCACGTTCTTTGGTATTAAGCCATTAACCGTTGAGGCATCCATGCCAGCTAGTGATATTAATTCTATTTATATACTTTCTGATTGGCTATATATATTTCATGTGAAAAAGGCAAAACGTCAATGAGAAGTGATGCGTGTTACTAATTTTTCAAATCGTAACAACGGACTCAATCGAAACATAATTTTTCAACGATTGAAACCTGATTTTTCATCGTTTTAAACGTTCAGAATGATTACACAATCAAAATAACAAAAAACATTCGATTACAATTAACGAAAACGTAAAAAAATAAAAAACAGAGCTTTACACAGGGACGATTAATCATACGAAAAATATACAATTATGAATAAACGCTAGTAATATTTGTCAAACAATTTCGGTTTTGTTTCAATAAGTATGATTAAACATAAAAATTAGGTTAACAAAAGTTTCAGACAAAAAAACGATGTTGGTGATAACAGAGTGTTTTAAACGCACATACATTATTTTAAACACACTTGTTGTAGAATTTAAACTCACATGCCTTGAAACGCACCTTGTAAGTGTTTGGACGCACGTTGTAAGTGTTTAGAAGCACATTAAAAAGGGAATGTATATTTAAAAGCATGTATATAAACATTTACAACGTGCTTCTAAACATTTACAACGTGCGTCTAAACACCTACAATGTGCGTCCAAACACTTACAAGGTGCGTTTCAAGGCATGTGAGTTTAAATTCTACAACAAGTGCGTTTAAAATAATGTATGTGCATTTAAAACACTCTGTTATCACCAACTTCATCTTCTTCGTTTGCAACTTCTTTTTTAACCTAATTTTTATGTTTAATCCTTCTTCTTGAAACAAAATCGAAAGTATTTGACAACTATAGACGCACGTTATGTATCTTCTTCTTCATCATACCATTACTGATAATCAAAATTCCATCATCTAATCTTTCTATCTGTACAATACATCCATGATCCTTGATTTTGATTAAACAACATATAATCAAGATGTAAACCTAAGTCAATCATACGATCATCCGTAGTTGTACATCATGCTTAACAAGTGTATTTTGTATGAAAGGTTTGTACATCATGCTATGTAGATTGTAACCTACTTTATTTTTTCTTTACTTTTTTACTTTTAACCCTAATAGTTTTCATCTTTTACATTTAACCCCTACACTTTTTTTTACTTTGAACATTATTCAATATATCTTAAATAGATTTTAAGTTTTACGTTTCAATCCAAGTTTTTCGAGTTGGCACGCCAAAACGTGTGTATGTAATTCAACGTTTTTACCTCTATTTTTTCCCGTCGAACGGTCACACTGTGTTTTAAGTTTCGGTCTAATTTTTGCGCACTATCACGCCGCAACGGGCGGGCGTGGTTCACCATTTTTGTGTCTACATTTCACTGAGTTTTTTTATATATCTCTTTATGAGTTTTTCATTGTTGTTGGTCGCATTATCACGCTGCAACGGGCGTGCATGGTTCACTAGTTTTATGTCTTCTTGGTACAGTTTTATACCCTTCGTGGCAACGCAGGGGCTTATTACTAGTTATTGATAAATTAAAGAAGAGAGTAACATATGCCATAAATTAGAATGCTTTATTAGAACAGAGGTAAGGATTAAAAGATTAATTTTCTTATTTTAATCAACTTTATCCTAGTCTTCCCCTTACTTTAACTTTAAATATGTTCTTGTAAAATGGAACACACTACATATGACAAATAGCCTTTTTTTTTACAGCTAATTTATTTCACTATTTTTTTACACCATTTTATTACACCCTTTTTATTGTACTTATTTTTTGCTTCCCCTTGTATTTGAACTCACAATCTCCTTTAGGAGAGGATTTCCTCTCTACCACTCCACCACAAGGGTGGGGGTAGTCTAGGGCTGCAAACAAAGCGAACGAACACGAACAAGGCGTTGTTTGTATTTGTTTGTTAAGGAAAATATGTGTTCACGAAAAGTTCATGAACACTTACCGAACGAGATTTTTTGTTCGTGTTCGTTTGTTAAGAAAACACTCATGTTCATGTTCGTTTGTTAATTTTGTTCATGAACGCACACGAACATAAACAAACATTAATGAACACAAACAAACATTAATGAACACAAACAAGTGTTCATGAACACAAAAAAGTGTTCATGAACGAAAACAAACACAAGCGGACATGTATTAACTTTCTTATAAAATCGAATTCACATACATATATTTACCTCATATAGGGAAAGTATAATCAGAAAACCCACCTGAGTTAAAGAAACCTTAAAAACTTTGCTTATGGTTGAGCTTTGTCCACGTATTCATGTTTGAAGATTGTTAGACGGGTAATTTAGGTAGATAAAATTATACTCTCTCTTGCTTTTCTGTTGACTTGACATAACCTTCTCTCCTCTCTCTTCTATAATAACTAGTGGGTTTACCCGCGCGTTACCGCGGGATCGATATACAGCTTGCAAATTTGCAATACATCAATGTGATTATGTACAAATAGCTAACAATGTTGATTTGATAGTACATCCAAGTGACTAACATTGTGTTTGAAATAAGCCTTAATTGCTTTGATGAAATATAAATATATGAAAAAAAAACATGTATAAAGTTTGTAGTGTACTTACAAAACATCCACTTTATTTTTAGTCCAATAATATAAAAGGGGGCAGTAGTAAGGGATCTATTGAAAGAAATGAAATGGTATTTAATTTGAAGATGATACACATGGTGAGAATAAATTGTGAGTTAAAATAAGACATAATGGGCAACTTCCCTCATGGTATATATAACGATGGTCCATAACAGGTAGATCGATCGGATATGGTCATGTGTGCAAGTGCAAGTCCAAACCTATTAATATCGTGTGCAAGCCAAAAGGGGTCAGATCGTGATGCCACTTAATTTCTTTTTGTAGCAGTGTATCAATATGATTAAGAATAATATATTGTTAAAAATAGTGAAATAAATATTTTAAATAAAACAATTTAAAACATTGTATGTATGTGAGTACAATTATGTATTTTAACAAACTCTTTGCTTAGTAAATACATATTTTAGCCACAAACTACAATTAAAATCAGAATTAAGTACCTTTTGCTAATCATTAATGTGCCAAATGCAAGTTGCTCGCATGTTAATTAAGCTTTTCCTGCAAAGTAAACTCAAACATTCTTAATGCAATATTTTTGGTAGGATATATCTGATTCATGTGCTGTGTGCTTTTTTATGTGTATTTGTGAGTCTCTCTCTCTCTCTCTCTTTTGGTTGAGTAGGGGTCAAGAACTCACCATAACCAGGTTAAGCAGTTTTTGGTTTGCAAGAGCGACATCCTGCGGTTTTTAGATGAACGAATAAGATAATGGAAACAACAGAATATAACGTGCATAAAATACAAGGGCATATACAAGCCAAGTCGCTTGTGAACCACTCAAGATCGGCCGGCTAAAACATTGAATCAAGTCGAGCTTAAACACGCTCAAGATTATATTGAAGCTACCCGAGCTTCACATATTGAGCTTCAGCTCAACCTAAACAAACCTCCTATTTATATTAACTTTTATTTAATGAATTACAGCCTAAGGGAGCTCACTTGTTGGCTCGTTCAAGTTAAGTAGGTCATTTAAGAAGTTCAACTATACTATGCAAAAAACACCTTTTCTATACTGTAATATATAATTCATACGTGCAAGAAATACAAACATTCAAATACGAGCTTTTATCCAAGCAAAACTCAAACTCAATTTTCCACTCGTTAAGAATAAACGGGCCTGGCTGGCTCATAGTTCGAGCGTAAGATTGAGCTGAAGCTAGCTATGCTCAGTTTGCTAGGTAAGCGGCCCTAATAGCCCATCTAGTTATTTTGTGAAAGTTAGGAGTTTGGACTTGCCTCATCCATCTAGCCAAGGTCTAGACCCTCAAAGTTCTTCAATGTCAAAAATGGTGGTAATGGCATGAACATGTCTTTGATGTCAGCTTTTTGGCGCCCGAGCCTAGGTGTATCAATGGTAAGAGCGATAGCCTTAAAACCAGCGCGTTCGGCTCTTCTCACAAACTGAGCAACCACATTCCTGTTCTTGTACACCTATTATCGATATCCGGCAGTTTAAGTACCAAAAAAGAGGGTTAAATAGTAGTACTGCTTGCATGAAGTTCTATGAAACTGTTTACAGGTCCTATTGGAGCTGCCACCTCAACACTCAATGTGGCCCATGATGACAAAGTCTACAAAATAAACAAAACAATAGTACAGGTTACTTCCATTTTGTGAATCTTAAAGCAGAGATGTACTAATGGTCCTAGACTTGTTATTTTCTTGGTCTTATTATTCAATCCCGAAGTCTGGTTGGGCCAATCTAAGGATGGCAACAAATGCGCTAAGGCTGGGTATTGGTAATCCAAGTCTCATACCTGATCGTAAAACAGTTTTCCATAATTGTCAGATATCTGTTGGATAACAGCCTGTCGGTATCGGGTGTACCTGTTAGGTTGTTAAAAATTATATATATGTTACAATACAATTACAAATATATACTAAAATAATTATAAATGTAAATAAATATAATAACTAATAAATTGTAAATGAGATGAGCTTGAACTTGAAAAACTACTCATGAACCAAGCTCGATCTTTAGAAAAAGAATTTTAGCCGAGCCAAGCTCAAGCTCTCTTAACTTAAAACAACTTGTCTCTACTAATTTACACCCCTAATAAAATAAATTAAACTGGAATACATCTTATAATAAAGTTTTATAAATCATGATATTGACTTCATAATTCTTAAAATCACATTTTTTTGCACTTGGTTTCATGTTTTACATGTCACCTAATTAATTACCTGTTTAGCATAAGAGTATCCAGCAACCTTAGAAATCACCTTCAACCCAACTTCAAGTGCCTTCTTACCACTAACCAACAGAAGTGTAGCAACTCCATTACTGTGATAAAAATCACTTCCGCCTCAACCCTAAAAGAAGGAAAAAAATAAACAATATAATCACAGCAGGAGAAAATAGCCAATGGTCTCAAAAGGGTTTGTTAAATTAAAAACTTTAAACCCTAGAGTTAAAATCAGCCATTACTACATGTTTGCACATAACCAACAATCATCTTCTTATCACTCAATAACAAATATAATCAGATTCGACCTCCAGGTAGATGTTTACACCCAACCCAATCAATCAAGGCGTTAATAACATAAACGAAATTGATCAATAACCTCAACATTTCAAACAAAATCCATTAATCAGTTGAACTAAAGTAACGATTAATTTGAAATTACCTGAAATCGTGCCTGTCTGCAATATCTCGATGGCTTCTTAGAAATTTATGAATGATGAATCAACCCTAAAGGCATATGATTAGGTATTAGTTTCCTGCTCATTGATGGCATCGGTTACAAAAAGCAAGTGGTTGAATGATACAGATGAACAAACATACCTAATTAAAGATTCATACAGGAGCTTGAGTTGTTGGTTATGGATCCGATCAAAGAAGAAGAAAACAGAGAGAACATCTTTGGTCCATATAAAGCCAGGGGAGGGAAGAGTTTGTGAGTATACAAAGGTAGGGGAAGGGATTTGTAACTCATGTATATCAATTGCCATACGTTGAAGAATGTGAAAGGGGCAGAGTAGAGTATGTGAAGGGATTATTCAATCGATTAAGATGCAATGAGGGTAGGGATGGAATATATTTTCAGGATGTGAGGTATTAGACTATGGTGTATCCTTCTATGTGTCTTAATTGTACAAAAAGTTCTAAGTATACCCCCATTATATAGCTTGATTCACTTGTACATGTTGCTATAATAGTTGGATGGTGTATAAAATTACTATGTTAACCATCACTCCTCCTTTATAATGTATTATAGATTATAGATTATAGATTATAGATATAGATTATAGATTATAGATTATAGATTATAGATTTATGAGTCAATTTAACTTCATACCTAATTATTCGATGGTTATGGATCCACAACCCACAACCACGACCCACGACCCATTTCTGAAAGATTGGTAACATATTACAATATAATTCAGATCTGGTCAAAACCTAAAAACCCAATTCAGATCCGTCCACCTCATCACTACCGCCGTTCGCCACCACCACCGTCTACCTCTTCACCACTCTAAAAAAACCCTTTAGCGACAGTCAATGACAAGCTTCATCGGTCTATTTTCCCTCTTCCTCGAGTTTTTCTCTTTATGAACATTAGGGTTATATTATTGACAGACACACCAATATGTTGAAAAAGTTTTATCCGAAATGTAGTGTACAGATCTGAAACGTAGTGTAAGATTTCAAACCGAAGGGTACAGATCTGAAGTTCTGGTTATTTATTCACAGATGTGATGATGCCACCATTGTTAACCATCGTCTCTGTTAACAGCCACCACTACAAGAAATTGGGTTATATACCTACACATAATTTACCTACACATGTAAATGTGTAAGTAAATACCTACACATGATATTATATGTGTGGGTAATCGTTGATAATATACTTTTGTTTTGACCAACATTTAATATGTGTAGCAAATAAGTTTTAACTACACATTAAAGTTGGTGGGAAAATTTCCCACCATCAATTAAATATTAAATACCTACACAAGTGGTAACAATTTATTATGTGTAAGTAAATTATTTACACATATATAAAAAGCTAATATATGTGTAGGTAAATGATTATGTTTACTAACACATAATAATTTGAAATAAATATGTAGATAAACTAAGTAATTAAATTTTATTTGATTTATTAAAAATGACATGGCAAAATAGATACCTACACATATTTAAAAAATGTACAATATGTGTAGATATTAAGTACATAATTTTTTTTTATGAGAATGACATGGCAAAATAAATATCTACACATATATAGAAATATACAATATGTGTAGATATTTGATACATATAAAATTAATAAAAAAATCTTTATTTTTTATGATATGGCAACATAATTATCTATACATATTTAAAAATATAAAATATGTGTAAATATTTGATACTAGAGATTTTATAGTTTGCATATGAGTCATGATTTGTCAAAAACTCCCACCTACGTTCGTTTTATTATTAATTAATTTAATTTAATTGCTTCACATTTACACTACAATATCATTGATCTTATAAAAATTTATTCCATATAATCAATAATTATCATAATATGTTTCCAAATCCTAGAATTACACCTAATAACTAACTTATTTTCGAATTTGCTTTGAGAATTTCATAAAAATTAACATGGATTTTATTAACAATTAAAATTTAAAAACATAAAAAAGCCCTAAAATCGAATCTATATATATCTTGAATCTTGAATCCTTTCATAATTGAAATACATCTCCTATTCAGTAAACCCAAGCCTTAAAACACCCTTAAACTATTTAAAAAATCGGTTCATCCTATCAGCCTAAATTAACCAGTCAAGGCCGACATATTGATCTTCTATTTCGAGCTAATCGGGTAAGTTTTTAATTATTTTCTTCAATAGTTTGGTTTTTTATGTTAAATAAAAAATCCATTATCAAAGCAGCGATGTGGCTCAATGGTTAGGAAGTCTGTGTTTTAGTCGTTAGGTCCCCGGTTCGAAACCAGAAGGAGCAGTATCTATTCTTTTAATTATTTTTTTAAACAGACTTGTGTTTAGGAAGTCTGTGTTTTATTCCGAAAGGTTGTCGTCGTTAGAACTACCGCATTAAACGCCTTCTTCACGTCGTTAGAACCACCTTCACCCAAAACAGTATTCGGACGGAAACTCCTGGTGGCGGCTTTAATTTATAAATTAAACTGTTAGCGTTTTCTAAATCCAATATATGTCTTTCACTGATACGCATCAAGAGATTGCAGAATAAAAAGTTAGCTGAAAGGAAAATGGGCAAACAGGCTACTTTAAAGCAAATTTTTGATGCACTAAACCTCCTAAATAGTTTTATTCAAAATTATATATTATTGTTGGAATAATTTATCTTTGTAATTCATATTGGACACTTTGAGAGCATACTGGCTCTCAACTTTTAGGAGCCCTGAATATTATGTTTTTGAATGATAAACTCTTTTAACAAAGACTGCTTTGATGAGAAAGCTTTAGTTTTGAACTTTAGATAATGAGCTCGAAAAAATAATTTACTCAAACTAGCATATTATAAAATAGGCTTGGAGCTTTTGTTAGATTTCATGCAAAATCTCATCTTGGCTTAGAGGTCTAGGTGGTGTTGTTGCTGAAGCAACCTTAACTGCTAGATATAACACTTGATCAAAAAAGAACCATTATTGATACACATACAAAAACTGTTGATGGGTCAAAATAACCCATTTTGACCCTTACTGAAAAATTACCCATTCCGACCCTAACCCATCTTAATTCGTTATCCAACCTGACCGTTTTGACCTCAATGATGCTGATAATTTTTGCTAAAATCTCTACTCGGATAGTAATCATAGTATGAAAGTGTCTTTTTGATGATAAAAATTTGCAGAAAAAACCTTAGTTAACATTTAAGTTTTGCCTCAGTGCATCTTGAGCCTAGGCGTGCTTTTAGAACCCAGGTATCAATCAACACAATCAGCTAAGTTTTACCTCAGTGCATCTTGAGCCTAGGCGTGCTTTTAAGTTTTGCCTCATCGTCTCTTCACATTCACCACAAAAGCGACAATCTGTAGAACCAAAGCGAATGTTTCTTTTTGCAGCAGCGCCTCTAATAAGGCCAAGTGCTGCTGTTCATCGACTGATAACAGCCTATGCGACCAGTCCCAAGCCCATGTCCGAACTCCAGTTGTCTGAATCAGCATTCTGCACAACAGTTTGCAGCAGCGCCTTTAATAAGGCCAACTGCTGCTGTTCATCGACTGATAACAGCCTATGCGACAGCGCCTTTAATAAGGCCAACAGCAGCGCCTTTATCGTAGCACATCCTTCAACCTGGTCTTAACCAATTAGGTTTTTTAAAAAAGTATTAAGTTTAAAAGTTGATATACGATTCACAATTATGTACAACAAATCAGTAATATCATTTTCTCTATTTTTATACAACAAATTGCTAATAACAAGATCATGTATTTTAGAGCAGCCGTCATCTCATTTTTGGTTGTAGTCTCCTAATATTACTTTCATATGCAACATTAAAAGTCAACTTCATATTTAGAGCCATTGTCCTATTTGGTATTTACTAAAGACTCGTAACCGATTTTAGGATTGGGTTTAACTAAACTCAAAACCGAATGGATGATACTCAGTCAGAGCCATTAGTTTTCCTGGAATAAAAACTCTTATGTGTTTTGGAATATTGGGATGGGCTGGTTAATTTGCGATAGAGAAAGAAAGGTCTGGTATATGATCAATCATAAACGACTTAATCAGGGATGCAAAATTAGTGGGGATGAAACAAGGAAAGAGATTAATCTGTTTTTTATTCTAGATTTAATCAAAACTACGTAGTTTTGGTGAGTTTCGCATCTAAGGTTAGATGCTTAACAGCCTCATATTCACTTTCCCCTTATTATTATAGATATAATATAATCAATACTTACAATCACATTCTAAATAACTTTGCAGCAGTTACGTGTGTTTTAATATATTATTGCTTCTTACATTTACAGATATGGGTCATCAATGGGTAAAGAATGGAAACCGTGTATCAACCGAGTATGTGGACGGGGTAAAGGAATTTATAGATGTTGCCCGAAAAACGTTGAACTCCAAAGGGCTAACTTTATGCCCATGTGCTAATTGTCTTAATACGAGACTGCAAAATATAGGCATCATTACTGCCCATTTGATTAATGTTGGAATTGATAAATCGTATACATGTTGGGTGTACCATGGTGAGAATGAAGTTGATGAAGAAGATGAGGAACCTGATGATTTTGTTAATGAAGAATCTGCTGGTTTAAGAGCAGGATTGGAGGATGCGATCGGTCATCCATGTTTTAATATTGGCCCTACGGATGATCTAATTGGAAATCAACAGTCAGTTAATGGAAATACTCGTTATGAGAAGCTGCATGAAGCTCTAAATAATCCCTTGTATGAAGGATGCAAGAATTCTTCTACCTTGACGTTTGTTGTGAAACTGATGAATTTGAAAGTGATGAACAAATGGACTGATAGTTCTTTTGAGATGTTGCTGAGATTGTTGCATGAAGTACTTCCTCTTGGTAATAATTGTCCAGAGAGTTATTACAATACTAGAATGATGCTTTGTGAAGCCGGTTTAGGTTATGAGCTTATTGATGTTTGTCAATATGATTGTGCTATATTCTACGGGGACAACAAAGATGCCATAGTATGTCCAGTTTGTCAAAGTAATCGTTATGTGCGAAACAAAATTGCGTATAAGAAGTTGCGTTACTTTCCACTAACACCTCGTTTGAAACGCTTATATGCATCACGCCACACAGCTAAAGACATGCGATGGCATAAAGAAATACGCAAGGATGAGCAGGGAGTTTTGCGTCATCCTGCTGATGGAAGGGCTTGGAAACATTTTGACGAGTTGTATCCGAATTTTGCAAATGATTCGAGGAGTGTACGATTAGGGCTTGCTTCGGATGGGTTTAACCCTTTTAGTAATATGACAACAACACATAGTATGTGGCCAGTCATTTTGATGCCATATAACATGCCACCTTGGTGTACAATGCATAAGAGCAATTACCTTCTAACTTTATTGATTCCAGGTCCAAAATCTCCTGGCAAAGACTTTGATGTATTCTTAAGGCCTCTTGTAGATGAGCTTAAAGTTTTATGGCATGATGGGGTTGAAGCATATGATGGATATTTGAAAACCCAATTCACTCTTTATGCTGCAGTAATATGGACGATTAGTGACTTCCCCGCTTATGCTTACTTGTCTGGGTGGAGCACTATGGGCAAATTGGCATGTCCAATATGCCTAGAGGATACTCGTTCGAACCGGATTCGAGGTAAACAATGTTATACAGGGCACCGGTGTTTTTTAGATAAAAAACATAGGTGGAGAAAGAACTTAGAGTTTGATGGAAAGCAAGAGAAAAGACAACAACCTCGTCAATTTACAGGTGATGATATTTTGCGACAGTTGGAGGATATACCTACATGCACTACCGGAAAAGCACCAGGTAACGAGGATAGGAAGCGTAAACGAGGTACAGATGAATTGAACTGGTCAAAAAAGAGTATATTGTTTGAACTTCCATACTGGTCAAAATTATTGATGCGTCATAATCTGGATGTCATGCATATAGAAAAAAATGTATGTGATAATATAGTAGGGACGCTACTAAATGATCCAGTGAAATCAAAAGATACTACAAAAGCACGTTTAGACTTGGAGGATCTTAACATTCGCAAGGAACAGTGGTTGAAAGAGAGAAATGGAAGATTTGAGAAACCTCATGCCAACTTCACATTGACTAAAGATGAATGTGTGGAGTTTTGCAAATTTATCAAGTCTGTTCGTCTACCCGATGGTTATGCGTCTAACATCAGTCGATGTGTGACGGACCATAATACACTTGGAGGGATGAAAACGCATGATTGTCATGTATTGCTTCAGAAGATACTCCCAGTAGCCATTCTACCTTTTTTCCAAAAAGATATACGTGAAACTTTGATCGAGTTTTGCCAATTCTTTCAAAAAATATGCTCTAAAACACTATATGCCAAAGAACTTGAGGATATGAAGACCGGGATTGTTATTATATTGTGTAAACTTGAGAAAATATTTCCTCCGGCATTTTTTACGATCATGGTTCACTTGTGTGTACATTTACCTGATGAGGCATTATTAGGAGGCCCGGTAAGCCAAAGATGGATGTATGGGATCGAACGTCGTATGGGTACGTACAAGGGATATGTGCGTAACTTTGCACGTCCTGATGGCTCAATTACTGAAGCGTATGTTGTCGACGAGGCTATCACGTTTTTATCTCGTTATGTAGATGATATCGAGACAACATTCAACCGTGCAGAACGTAATTGGGATGTACCGACCACTAATTATGAGATGGAGTTATTCAACAATAAAGTTCGTACGTTGGGGGCTTCGAAATTCAAACAACTTGGGGACTATGCTAATGTGGTGCGATGGTATATCTACAACAATTGCGGAGTTGAACTTGATAGTTACCTAAAGTGAGTTTACTTTATTTATCTATATTTTATTTTGTATTTAATAGTCAACTGAAAAATAAAGACTCACTTGATTTTAAATTTAGGGAGCACAAAGAGACGTTATCATCGAGAGGTATAAGAGAAGCAAATGTTGATAGCATACAGAAACAAGAATTTCCCTTATGGTTCAAGAAAAAGGTAAAACTAAAAATGTCTTATTTTAATTGAATTGATATTAAGAACAATGATAACTTAACTTATGTGTTTACAGATGGCTATTTTAAGAGACAATGGTGATCCCCGAGCAACCGATGATGTGTACGCGTTATCACAATTTCCTGATGATCGCTACAATAGCTGGCAAAGTTGCATTGTGCATGGTGTTAGATTTCGTTGCAAGGAGCGTGATGACAAGTTCACTACACAATGTAGTGGAGTTTGTGTAGGGGGTGAGGATGAATCAATGATTTATTATGGCGTGTTACTTGAAGTTTTGGAGTTGGATTTTATACTTGGTAGAAAGGTATTCATGTTTCGTTGCAAATGGTATAATACCAATCCAAAGGGAAAACGGATGGCAGTTGATAACAAATTGACATCAATTGACATTTCATCTAACTGGTATGTAGATGAACCATTTATTTTGGCTAACCAAGCTCAACAAGTTTTTTATCTGAATGATAAGGCACGTGGAAAGAATTGGATGGTGGTACAGAAAGTACAACATCGCAATATTTATAATATACCCGAGCAAGATGAACATGAAGTATCGATGAATGAGATATTTCAAGAGGATGAGTCTAGTGAGTTGCCACCTTTTCAACCGACCGAAGAATTACCTGAAACGTCTCTCATTATTCGAAATGAAGTAGAACCCGAAACATTACCATACGAGGAAGTTATAGCAATACGTAATGTAAATGCCCCTGTGAATGAGTTAGAAGATATTGATGACGAATTTGATGACGGGGGTAAAATTTTTTTTAACTACGAATCTATACTTGATTCTGAGATTGAGCATGATTCCGATGATCCAAATCAAAATTGTGATGACGATGACTCTTTGGCATGATGAGTGCAATTTCATCGTAGTCTTTCTGGTGAATGTGAGGCTCAGATTGTTCTTTATGGTTTTATAATTTTTGTTCTTTTATGATTTTATAACTTTTACTCTATCATACGAGGAATTTTCTAGTTATTATTATTTTGTGTATGATAATATTGAATCAATCGCATACCTATATTAGATTGTTGTATTAAGGGGATGAGACGCCACCCGAATTGGTCACGAGTAACCCACTAGTATTATTATTGTAACTGTTTATTATTTTACGAGTATGTCAAGGGTACCAATCTCATTCCTAATAATCGCCGGCCACTACCCAGTGCCACGTAGGCGTTGATATACAAAGTAAATATTATTATAAGAATTCATAATTATAAAATATACAAATATGTACGTATATGATATATATTATTTTTGTAAAATTTTGTACATGGCCCACACCTACCTAAGGTCTAAAAAGGCTATCTTTTCCTTTTATCTCTCCTTGTACATCTCTGAAGTGTTGAATATTTCACCCCTATAATAAATTGGTCATATATTATATTTATTATTATTATTATTTCACCTAAAGATTTTCCCCAAATAATTTCCCCCCATCAATCCCTTTTAATTACCCAGATTGTCCCTCTCTTTGCAATTAAATATTTCATGAGCCCGCCATTTTGAACCTAAATAAAATCAAACACTTAACCGCCTTCATCTGATCCTCAAACAATAACCCTTCTCTGCATATATATATATTCGAATTAACCCTAAAAAAATAAACAAATTTCAACTTACCCATCATTCATCTACGAAGACCCGCCTGTTCATCATCCGATCTTCAAAACAGGTATATATTTTTTGATGCTATATTTATTGCTCGATTTGTTTTGTTTTAAATAAAAGAAGGTTGAGAAGATGTTGTATGATGATATTTGTTGTTTTATATTAGCCAGTTGAATGATATCTTGTCGTATAGAAAGATTATTATGTACTGGATATAAAGTATAAACAAGCGTATGTAGTTAAATGCGAGTTAGGTCAGGCAGGATGAGGCATGTGAGGCGTTTGAACGAAGATCTGAAAGCTGGGAACAAAGTTTTAGATTGGGAAATTAGGAGAGAGAAACATGTTTAGTTGTGGCTCTAGAGAGATTAGGATTTTCAGTTATTCAAGCTAGATAAAGCTGTGTTGTCAATTTGTATAAAAAATATGGTAGTAAAAGTCAACGGTTTCATCAAGTTTTGACTACATACAATTCTCTTCCCTGCATCTTAGAAGAGATTTTAAGAAGTTTTCTTGACTACCCATTTGATTAACATTTTAAACATTTGACTTTTGTTTTATAAATTAGGTAGAAATAGAATTTAAATAGTTTTTCTTGGTACTAATAGATACAAATCGATTATAATGAAGCTGAGTTGGCTCCTTCGGGTTAAACAATTCGGTCCGAAACCGTATTGTCCGAAACTTTTTTTTACGGTCTAAAACGATACCGTTTGAAACGGTTCTTGTTGAAACGGTACCGTATGACATCAAATCGTGCATTAGTGACTTGATTTTCTTGGGCAGCGGATAACATACGTTGTGTTTGTAGTCTCATTTTCGTTGTAAATTGTTAAGCTGGTTTGGAAAACTTGTTTGTTTGTCTGACTTCTTATCTTTGTGTTAATTAATTTATCGGATCTAAATTATTTCAACTGAACTGTTAATGCAACTTATATGATTTTCTTAGGCTCCATTAGCCATCAAATTTGTCTTGAATGTAATTTTGATCTCTCTGTGCTTCATTTAGTGAATTCACATTGTGACTGCTACTATCAAGTGATCCTCGAAAAAGCTTTTATTTATTTATTATATGTGTGTCTCATACACGAGTAATATATATATATTCAGATGATACATGACAAAGTTGTTTACACTCAAATATTTATTGTGGGAAAAGTTCTAGCTATGCATATTTTGAGTAGTACACCGCACATTTGATTTGTATGAAAGCTACTAATTTTTTTTCATCTGTTAAACATTAGTAACTTCTCATTTTTCATTCACTTTTGTACTTGAAAATGAAAAAAGCGGGAATGGATTACGAGAAAGCAAGAATAGAAAGAATCAAACAGAACGAAGCCAAAATGAAAGAACTAGGTCTGCCTCCAATGAAGTCTTCATTTAATGGTACAATTCGGATTTCAAAAAGCAAGAAGAGAACAGACAAGAACACAAATTTGGAAAAGGACGCGAAATACATGGCATCTACCGGCAATAAGAAATCGAGATCTTGTATGTGTTTTTTCTATTTTGTAAACTGATTTATGCATACACATTTTCTTTTTAAATTAACATGATATATTTTATGTGCAACAGATCCAATCGATTCACTCCCAAGCCATGAAATTGAAACAATTTCAGGTTACTAGTTTACTTGCTTTCATTTAATCTTTTTTTTAATTAATGTCTTACATTATATGCTATTTTCTTCTTTTGAAATATATATTAGACTATATATTTAATTACCAGTGCACTGTTTGTGTGCTACTTTGTGAACAGCCTTATCTCCAACAAACCTGGTTACTAACGTAGAGCAATCTGAAGGACCAGAGAAAGAAATTTTTGATGGTATGACAATCAATATCGCATCATAATATTTTTTGTAGGTAGTCTTGTAAATATACATGTTATTCTTCTTGTTTGTAGACACAACTCATGAGACTGAGGTAGAAATCGGTGAAGGTGTGACAAGGCCAACACGTGGCATTACGCGTGGCAAAGGAGCTCGAGATGCAATGAAAGCTTCTAAGAAGAAATTGCCACTAGAGTTCAACTTTCAAGTGCTGCGAGTAGTATGCCAAAATGACTCGTCTTTCATGCACGAGTGTGGATATATTTTGCGTAACAATTGTAGCTTACAATATAAAGATTGGAGACTTGTACCAAATGCAGATAAGACCACATTACGCCACAAGTTAACTGTAAGTTTCTTTTATAATTTAATATGATTTTTAATATGGGGTAAAAATAGTTTGCCGTTACGCCAGAAGCTAACTAGTTTATTATAATTGTTGCTTGAAGACACTTTTTGATATTGATGTGGAGAATTCGAATGTACGCAAAGTTATTGATAGCTACATGTCAAGGGCATGGAGGGGTCACCGAGCTACGTTGCATGCTTACTTCAAAAAGATTGGAGGAGAAGCTGACCTTACAAAGGCAAAGACCAAACCTCCTTCTGATGTTAAGAAAGAAGACTGGGAATATCTATGTGATATGTGGAGTGACGAAAAATACTTGGTAATGTTTTACCGATCTTCTTGTTATTATCTTATTATTTATTATCGAATTTTTTTTATGTGAAAGTTGGTTGTATGCCCTTGAAGGAAATTGCAAAAAAGAAAGTTATTGCACGTGCACAACGAAAAGTAGGTAGCAGAAATGGATCGAAAAGTACAGCACGGTATCACATTGAGCGTGGCTTAGATTTGGAATCTTCATCGGGTCAACTTGAGACTTGGCGGCTTACACATTGGGACGAGGAAAAAGGTTGGATATCTAATGATGCGGCTACAATATATGTAAGTTTACATATTTGTTTCTACCACTAAATATTCATTATTTGGTAATTTATAGTATTTATCTTCTTTTTCGTTAAAAGGATGAAATGATGAAGCTGAGAAGCCAACATACAGTCGAATCAATGAGCGATAAGAAGATTATTGAGAGTGTACTTGGACGAAGCTCTATTCGTCTGCATGGGTGGGGACGCGATCCAGTTATAGCTGATAACACAATGTGTACTAAAAAATCAAAGCGTCCTACTTATGACGAGCTAGTGGATCATATTCAAACACTGACAACTAAATATGCAACTATGGAACAAGCAATGATTGATAATAATATTATGCCTCCTCCATCAAGCACATCAGAACAATCTCAAAGTGATACACTAGAGAGCGATGAAAGTACCGATGACTGAAGTTTTTAGTAATTTTATATGACTCGTTATTAAGTTATAGCTAATTTTTCTTTTGTTTGTTTAAATATTTGGTTTGATTTCTTGAACGATGATGTTTTTATTAATAATGATAATTTGGTTGCATTTCTTTATATACTTGCTTTTGTATTTGTTTATATATATATATATATATTATATATAGTGGTGAGTATTTACCTACACATAATTTTACATTTAACTATATATATATTTGTGACACGTGTTATAATCATAGTGCAATTCAGTTGCCTTGTCATGTGCCACGTCAGATGCCATGTCATGTGACACGTCACTTGCCATGTCATCGGCCACATCGACACACGCCACGTCATGTGCCATGTCATGTGCCACGTCAGATGCCACGTCATGTGCCACGTCAGATGCCACGTCATGTGCCACGTCAGATGCCACGTCATGTGCCATGTCATGCACCATGTCATGTGCCACATCATGCGCCACGTAAGCTTCCATGTCATCCGCCACGTCAGATGCCATGTCATAATCTATCTTAACAAGTTATGGTTTTAACCACACATAAAACATACCTTTAGCTACATATGTATGTGTAGGTATAGCTAGCCATATACCTACACATAATTTATGTGTAGTTAATGATCTATATCCACAGTGCCGAGCCTACACATCTTAACACTTAATTTATGTGTAGGTAAATACGAAATCCAACACATTATAGCCTTTTTCCCACACATACTATGTGTGGGTAAAGACCTATATTTCTTGTAGTGCACCACAACCATTGTTGTAATACCCATTGTTGATCTTCAACAATCACAAAAAAGCTATTAAATATTGACGTATGAGGGTTTGGGTAAATTGCAAAATGTGGATATGGATGAAGATGAATGAATGAGGAGAGAGGAAGAGTTATGCAGAAGATGAATGAGGAGAGAGAAAGAGAGAGCGAGAGAGAGAGAGAGAGAGTAGAGAAGAGTTTGTGATCTGGTGAAAGAGATGAAGTTAAATTGACTCATAAATCTATAATCTATAATCCTTTTTCAACATATTGGTGTGTCTGTCAATAATATAACCCTAATGTTCATAAAGAGAAAAACTCGAGGAAGAGGGAAAATAGACCGATGAAGCTTGTCATTGACTGTCGCTAAAGGGTTTTTTTAGAGTGGTGAAGAGGTAGACGGTGGTGGTGGCGAACGGCGGTGGTGATGAGGTGGACGGATCTGAATTGGGTTTTTAGGTTTTGACCAGATCTGAATTATATTGTAATATGTTACCAATCTTTCAGAAATGGGTCGTGGGTCGTGGTTGTGGGTTGTGTATCCAGGTAAGTTATTACCAATCTTTCAAGATGGAACCATTTTATTTACAATGATAATTTTGGTAGGTGGGTTTGTTTTCTTTACAATGATAATTGTTTTCTTTTGATGGGTGGGTTTGTCATTGAAGAGGGAAAAGAACTGGACATGGTTATTGGATTTTTTTTTTCTTTTTAATATTTGTAAATCACATTGCATCAACTTTCCTTTCTACAAAGCAGCATCTTTCCTTTTAAATGTAACAATTATTGTTATTATTTTGTATTGCTATAATGACTTGTACAACATGTATTAGAGATTGTACATTTTTATGTGACATATTTGTAACAAAACCCACATGTAATCGGGTCCTATCCTTTTTATGTAACATTTTTGTAACTGTGTTTTAATAATGTTACATACACTTAGGTCTTGTTCAGTTTGCTAATAACATATGGAAATTACTTGTAACAAATTACATATTTTAACATTTCACTAGTTATATAGGTAACATACTTTTCAGTAGCTACTTTTGTTGATTTTAACATACATTAACATGTAACATATTTTTCTGCAGTTACATTCGTCTATTTTCAGCATCCTTTTATATGTAACATACATTCTATCGTAACATATTACAATGTAATATTTTTTCTGTTGTCACATTTGTTGATTTTTGGCATCCTTTTATATGTAACATGTGTTTTTATTTCAACATACTTTTGTATGTAACATATTTTTTTTAAGTTGCATAAAAGAATCTAATATTGAAAAAGTATGGAAATTACCATAGAGAGCAAGAAATAATAGTTTATTGCATACTTTAGAAAAATATAAGAGATAAATGCTAGGAGAGAATGAAAAGAAAAGGTTATATACTTTTGTCAGACGGAGAAAGAGTTCATGCATTAAGTTTTTTTCTTAACATTTATGCCCTTTATGTCCTTTTTAACAATAAAATATATGGTTGCAATTGCTCATTTTCAATAAAGTGGTATTTAATCTCTATACCATTGATCATTAAGATGGACGGCTATAAATAAGTTTACAAAGTTTCTTTAACTGGGGGAGGTTTTCAATTTATCCTCCCCCACCTCATATATGTTGTTTATTTACTTATTTGGGTAAAATAAATAAAAATAAAAGAAGACAAACTATAAAAATTAAAAACCTTATTAAATTATCGAACATAAATGAACACATTACCGAACGTTCACGAACATAAAAGACCGAACGTGGCCTCTGTTCTGCTGTTCATGTTCGTTCATTTAACTAAACAAACGAATTTTTTTGTTCGTGTTCATTTCGTTTATTAAACGAACGAACACAAATGAACTTTTTGCTAAACGGTTCATAAATTGTTTGTTGAAAGTTCAATTAATATATATGACAAATAACTAGTTTAACAAAAGGGAAGTTTTTTCTGGTTCGTGCCTTCACCAAAGTCTAAAGTAAGTCTTAATTAAATGGACTTTAGCCGGATAGGTTGAGTTTCCAAAGCCCAACTAAAACATGGAAGCATGGGCCATGGAGCAAAGCAAATGAATTATGAAAAGTCAGATAGGAAAATTCCATCCTTCCAGTTTCCTTCCCTTACAAAAAAAATACTCAGGAACACAATAAATCCTTCCATTTCCCTCCCTTTCCTTTCCTTTCTCATTTTAAGTGAACTCAGGAACACAGCGCAAGTAACTAAAAAAGGCACTAAGACCATGAGATTTAAAAAGTGAAAAAAAATCGCTTCTCTAATCTCTACTGGACCAAACATCCATTCTAAAGACAAAAGATCAAATACATATAAAAAATTCGTACGAACTGTACGAATCACGTGATTTTTGATTTCCTGGCGGTGGCAATTTCGTAAATATCGAAAATCCTCTTTTTTTGTTGCCAAACCCTAAAAGCCTCATTAATCAACAAAAACCTCCTAAATTTCATCAAATTTCTCCTGCTGCTGCCTCCATTAATGAAGCAACCAAGTTTAATTATCATTCAACTTTCATAATCTATACAATTTTCTCTCAAAAACCCTCTGATCGTATTATTCCTCTTCATCAATGGCTCAAAGTACCACGAATGTGATTCAAGGTATGTAGTTTAAATGTTTTGATTTTAATTTTCTTTTTTCATATTTTGCTTTGCATTCTGATTTTTGTAGATTCAGATTTATTCCAAATATCATTCATTGTATTTCATTAAAACATAGTGTAATATTCCAGTTTGATTTTGAATAATGGTTAACAATGGTGTTGTAATTACTCTGGTTTTATTAGTTTTTATATATAGGTGAAGAGTTAAGGTCGAATAACATGAAGTAACTTCGTTTTAGTGAAGGTGAATAAGTTTTGATATTATTAGCTATTATTACTAGAGTAATTACTGAAAAAGATTATCCATTGGTTTTTCTCATTATGGATAGAGTAATTAGTACTTTTGAGATGTCATTTATAGTGTATGATGATTTACACAAAATGATTAGTGAATAAGATTAGACAATAAATCACTTTCTGTGTCTAGAGTAATTACTCAAATTGATTGTCATGTCTATGTTTTAGAGTAATTTTGCATATGTTTGAATGAATTTTTATAATAATTATGTTTTTCTATTTAATGTAGATGATGCGGTAGAAGATTTAATTATGGGATTTCAACGGTTGTCCCCTGTTTCTTGTGAAAGAACTTTCAAACCTAGTGTTTCTTCTTCATTAATACCAGTTGAAGGCATGGTTTTCCCATCATTGGATGCTTCATTGGATTTTTACAAAACATATGCTAGAAATGGAGGTTTCTCTGTAAGAAAAGGTACTCAAGTCGAAAAGAATGGTATAATCAAATATAAGTATTATGTATGTTCAAGGGAGGGATTTAAGATATCTACTACATCTGATCATCTACTATTTGTTAATGATAACACAAAACCGAAAAAGAAAAAGAATAGGCCTTCTATCCGTATCGGTTGCCAAGCACAGATTGGATTCATTTCAGATGATGGTCAATCATATAGGGTATTCAGGTTTGTTGAAGAACACAATCATAGTTTTATTTCCCAAGAAGATATGCAGTTTGTTCCTTCATCAAGAAATTTATCAATTATGAAGCAAAAGAGGATATGTTCTTTGTCAACGTTAAATTTAGGCCCTGTTAAATCATTTCATATTATGAGGACAGAATATGGTGGTTTTGAAGAGGTTGGTGCAACTGCTGTAGATTGCAAAAATTTTAAAAGAGATTTAAAATGTTTTATTGGAGAATATGATGCTGAAATGATTGTTCAAAGATTAACGGATAAGAAAGATTATCTTCCCGATTTTTCATTTGAGTTTACAGCGGATGATAAGGGTTGTCTAACCGGTTTATTTTGGGCTGATGAAGTTTCTAAAATGAATTACGAGACTTTTGGAGATGTAATATCCTTTGATGCAACCTTCAAAACTAATAAGTAAGTTTCTAATTCTTTTATTATTTTTAGAGTAATTATTATTACATTTTTTATTAAATTTTTCTTTGTTGCGCAGATACAAAATGGTTTTTGTACCTTTCACTGGCATCGATAACCATTTTCATAATGTCAATCTTGGAGCTGGTCTTATTGCAAAAGAAAATGTTGAATCTTACGTTTGGTTATTGTCGTGTTTTTTAAGAGCATTTGGTCGTCAGCCTAAGGTTGTTGTTACCGATCAAGATGCTGCAATCAAACAAGCAGTTGAAAAGGTTTTTACAGAAAG
Source organism: Ambrosia x helenae (assembly GCA_030844895.1). Taxonomy (NCBI): domain Eukaryota; kingdom Viridiplantae; phylum Streptophyta; class Magnoliopsida; order Asterales; family Asteraceae; genus Ambrosia; species Ambrosia x helenae. The sequence goes on along the minus strand of JAUTDX010000257.1, from coordinate 190,295 downwards.
CCGACATAGATTATGTATGTGGCATATCATGAAGAAAGTTGCTGATAAGGTTTGTCTATCAAATTAATTATAGTAAATTACTTTGTTATAGAGTTATTATTGTTTGTTAATCTTACTGTATTCTGAAAACAATTGTAATCTTGCTGTAGAGTAATTATATTGCATCTAGAGTAATTGTATTCTGATTCAAAATTCGTAATTTTTTTTCTGTAGTAATTGTGTGTGCCAACTAGAGTAATTATAATATATATTTAGAGTAATTTTGAGTAAAGATATATTTTTTTTACAGGTTGGGATTTCATTATGCAATGATGATAACTTTAAACGTCGTATTTGTAATATTGTTTGGACTGATTCGATTGAGCCTGAGACGTTTGAGCTGGAATGGCAAGAAGTAATTAATGATTTTGGTCTTATGCAAAATGTTTGGATATCAACTATGTTCGACTTACGATCAATGTGGATTCCGGCGTATTATCGTGATGAGCATATGTCAGGCCTCATGCGTACAACATCGAGGTCTGAGAGTGAAAATCAATTCTTTGGTATTATTACAAATTCACAATTGACACTTGTTGAATTTTTTAGTCATTTTGACACCGCAATTGAAGCTCAAAGATATACACATCGAAAAAATGATCATGATACCCGGAATACAGTACCTGATTTCTGGACTGAATCAAATCTTGAAAAACATGCTGCTAAGTTGTATACCCGGTCTATATTTTTTGATGTTCAAGAGGAAATATATGCTAGTTATCACAAATGCTTTTCAGTTAACATCAAACAAGAAGGAGATTATGCTAGAATTTATATTCGAGATTCTGAGGCTTTTGGAAAAGGTTTCTTTGAGGTATTTTTAACTTTTTTTACTTATCGTTTAATTTGAGTAATTACTATGTGGTACATGTCATATAGTCCAGTAGTGTAATTAGTATATATCATGTATTATTTAGGGTATTCAGTATTTTGATACTTTGGTATAGACCCTGCTAGAGTAATTTAGTACTATAATGTATTATTTACTATACAAGTAAACTATTTTTTAAATTCCCAGGTATTGGGTAAAGCTGATGAAGAAGATATTTCTGTTTCATGTGTTTGCAAAAGATTTGAGCAATACGGTTTGTTATGTCGGCACGCGTTCCTTGTGTTACGAATGTTTGAACTTGATGAAATACCTGAGAAGTATGTTTTGAAGCGTTAGAGAAGGGACACAGTTGTAAACAAAGCCAATTCTTCACTTTTTGTTAAAGATAGTTCTAATGTCAACATTGATAAGGCGAATCAGCTTGTGCGTGAGATAATGGTTGCTACCGAATACCTTAGTAGTCGATATTTTACAAACATTGAGGAATTAACTAAGGTAAGAGATCAATTGAAAATATTGATGGAAAAGGCTGAAGGGAGTAAAACTGGGCCGATTTTGAAGAAAAAAGATATGATGGCGTCTCTTCTTGGTTATGATCAACCAACAACCACAAATTTGAGACTTCCATGTGGTATTAGAAATAAGGGACGTGGCTCACATAAAAGAATAAAATCTAAAAAGGAAATGGCAGCTAGCCGCGCTGGTAAAAGACGTAGAGCATGTGGTGTATGTGGGAAGCTTGGTCATGATATTCGTACATGCACATCACTTGTTGGGAAGGAACCTGGGAAGGAACCAGTCGTGAATTAATCGATGTTATTTTTGAACTTTTTTTATTTCGCATCTTATTTAGTTGAGATTTGCTGTTGAATACTATGAAGGTTATGTGTTTTTGAATACGGATTTTTGCATTTCGTGTAGTAATTGAAGTAGTAGAGTAATTATTTAATTACTCTAGTTTCATCTTATGAATTATATAACTAGAGTAATTATTTTCAAGTTAGATAACATATATTTTGATTGGTAGAGTATTTAGTTTCGGGGTAATGGAAGTATGTTTTGTACTAGAGTAATTAACTTTGAATTGATAGTTTGTACTAGAGTAATTAACTTGTAATTTTAAATTTTATGTTTTCTACTAGAGTAATTACTTCAATTGATAATTGTACTAGAGTAATTAACTTGGTGGGTATAATATTAAGTTTTTGGGAAAATGGAAGTATGTTTGTAGTAGAGTAATTAATTTGAATTGGTTGTTTGTACTAGAGTAATTAACTTTTGCAATTTGAGACTTGTATACTGTAATGTTTACAAATTTATGTGTTTTCTACTAGAGTAATTACTTCAATTGATAGATTGTACTAGAGTAATTAATTTGCAATTTGAATTTTGTATACTGTTAAATTTAGCAATTTATACTTGGCACCAAATCTAAAACCAAATACAAAGATTTATATAAACCATATATAATGCCTACATAGTAACGACGTCAAACATCATAGAATGGATCCCAAGTCCAACAAAAGTTTACAGTTTGATTAAAAGACGAAATTAAACTACTAGCATTACTAACAAATTCAAACATAGCTCGATTGCCTTTCTTTTATCTGATCGATCAAGTTTTTCTTCAAGGCTTCTTTTGATTCAGTTTCCATGGCTTCAACTTTAAGGGCCTCCGTTATAAGATCATTTCTTGCACTGTTGATATCCGACAATAACATCTTTGACAAGAATTTGTACCTTAATTCCTTAAGCTCTTCTATTTGAACATCCTCTTTTAACGAGAAACCGCAATCCCATTTATCATTTCCCATGTAGGTTTCCATATGACGCATTGCAAAAACGCCACAATCAATCTTGTTTTCCTCGGTTCTCCATTGCATTTGCAACCTATTTATATCTGCCCCAATCATTTTCTTCAGACCTGTTTTGATTTTTGAAACCCTCATGTAATTGCACAATGCATTTCTCTACAATATATATGCAAAAACATATTAGTTTTTTGAAATTTATATAAATGGTAGAGTAAATAAAATGTCAACAATATTTACCAGCTTATGAGGGATCCCTTTATATCTGTCATCAAAATTATCTCCCATCTTGCTGTTATCCATCAAAACAATTTTCCCAACTTTCAAATGGAAACACAATACATAGAAATGTTCTGAAGCTAGAATTGGGAAAAAAAAAGGAGGTCAATATCTGTTAATGATTTGACTTTAAACCGTTTAAGGTAGTCATCCATGTTGCTTTTGAACATATCAAATAGCTTTTCTTCTGTGAGCTTAAAATGTTCTTCCAGCTGCATTTTAACAATACAATAACATCTATAAGTAGAGTGATTATGTAGATACAATAGAGTAATTATGTAACAGATTTAGAATTTAATAAACATAAATGCATAATAGTGTAATTATGTAAATAGGATAAGAATTTTCATACCAATATAGTTGTTGAGCAGAAAAACCTCTTTTGTGATGTTCGGCTTTTCAGTTTTTCTTCATCGTTCAGCACTTCAGACCAGACATCAATGACGGTTGATGTAAGTTTAACACCTTCATATAAGCTCTCAAAAATGACCTTAATTATTTCTGACCCATGCATTGATTTGTAGACAAAATTCCTGTTTTTGCGCGGAGTTAGAATGACGCAATAAAATTTATTTTTACATAATTATTAAATCTGTACTTACAGTTCATCAATGGGAAAAAATATGTATTCTGCTATGATGGTTTCTTCGTCACTAAGCTTTTGTCCAAGTTCAACTTTCCGTTTAACATAAGGTGATTTATACGCAGAAGTCACCTTTGTTGTTCTCTTTTCTCTTCCCTGTTGTTGAGGTGTACAATCTGTCACTACTTTTTTGTCTTCTCTAATCCGAAAAGCAGGAAACGCGTCCATCATTGATGATGGGGCAACTTTGACCACATTAACTAACTCATCTGCAACATTTGTTTCATCTACATTACCTTCAATATTTTCCAAGTATCATTCTAGAGTAATTAGGTAAATATAATAAGCTAACAATATATTTTTGGAGAAAGTACATACCTGCTTTTCCTCCAACATCTTTTTTATCAAGCTTAAGATTGTCCTTAGTATTCAGTTTAGCATCATCTATACCATTTTTTGTGAACATTATCAAAGTTAAATATAGCTAGAGTAATTATGAACTACCACTAGTGTAATTATAAATTACCTTGTTTTTTGGAAATAGGAATTACAGTCCATTTGTCTTTCACAGCAGCAAAGTTCTGGAACCCAAGGCAAGCCTCTTTAGCAACAATATGTTGTATTTCCACTTCCTGACAAGTTATCTCAATTTGTTTTTCCATTGTCGCAGTGACACTTTGTTGAACTTCACTTTTTTCTGCAAAGTCGCTTTTAACATCACCGACATCATTTGTATTCTTCTCAACTTCTGCACCTTTTAATGGAACGCATACATATCGTTAGTATTAGAGTAATTATTTGTCAACATACATATCCATAGAAAGTGTAAATGTTAAATATTTTTTTTTTTGTACCTTCATTTGTTGTCTCATGTTCAACATGAGTTGCATTGCCTTCAACTTCCACTTCTTTCTCGGTTTCTGCTATTACTTGAGCATCATTCAAACTGATGACAGTGTTGTTATCAGTAGAACTTTGAGATTGAGGATTTTGGTTTTCCCATTCCTTGCACATGTTTAATATGGCATCATTCCATGTATACTTTGCTTTCCCTTCTTTAACCATATTATTTATGACTTCCCCCAATTTCTTGTACTGCTCAATGTGGTTTTCCAAGTTGGATAACCATTGCTACAAACAATTATGCCAAACACATTAGTAGAGTAATTATGTTTTATTGAACATTTAACATTTAGAGTAATTATTACCTGTTCTTTTGCTCTATAACCAGTGCCTAAGTAGGCTGATAAACCAGACAACGGCACTGGTGTAATGCAATCGTCAATAAATCTTTGGGTTTCTGTTCCAACCACCATATTTTCCAAGTCTAAAGGCGATCGAGGAATACTAGAGTTCACTATAAAGAACAAGTTATAAAAAATGATCACAAAATATTAGATAGTACTAAGTAATTCCGTAATAGTAGATTTTAGGTGGAATAACATACGTGAGTTGTCGAAATCTTCAGTATGTTGACTATTATCAACATTTTCATCATTCTTTCCAGTTTCAACATTTTCATCATTCTTCGCATCATTCTTCGCCAACTCAGCAGCAGTTTTTCCAGTTTGCGACCCAATATCTACAACCATGACAGTCACGTCCATCGCCACACCAGAAGCCTTGCCAGCCAACCCAGCCATTCCAATATCTGAACTTCGTGCAGCCGCATCAACCACTAATTCAGCAGCGTCCATCGCCACACCCGCAGCCTTGCCAGCCAACCCTTCATTGTCGTTCTTCTCTTCAACATTGTTATGATCTTCTTCTTTGTCTCCAGCTTCATCTATTTCATTGCCTCTACCTTGATTCACATCTTTCTCAACATCCCCAGCTTCATTATCAGTTAATGGACCATTATTATACAAAAACTCATCCATTTTATATAGAGCTTTTGTATCAATATACTTTATTGCTGGTGTCTGGATTTGAACATTAGCAAATTCAGGATGCCTTTTATGGTATAGATGTGTGTAGAGTACCTGTCAAAACATTTAAAACATATGCTTTTTTTAGTTGTAGAGTAATTATCTTATAAAGAAGAAAGTAATAATTAAATCATACCACAAGAAAGAGAATAGGCCCATTGTACTGATCCTTTCCACCATGCCATCCCTTTTTTGTTCTTCTTAGACAACACATTATGTATTTGCACCAATTCAACTTTGGTATTTCAGAATCATCTTCAATGAAGTTCATGAATCTTTGATTGATTGTTGAGCATTTTGTTGCTTCACCCATTAGTGTACTGAATATGACAAGGAAATTTGTCTTGAAAACCCTTCCAGCAGATGAACTGGCCTTTACTAGGTTAATTACTTTTATCACACTGATTCTTGGACTGTCGAACTGATTCTTGAATTCATCCAACCTTTCACAATAACCTTTTCTTGGTTTATTCTTTTCAACTACTTCTACTTCCCCCATTGGAATACCTAGGCATTCATGTACCAAAGACGGGGTTATTTTGATCTTGTGATTTCCTACGTTAAGCTCATTTGTGTCCTCATTGAAATTTTGTAGTAGCCAAAATGCTAAGCGAGATGGTATATGGAGTATGTCCAAAGATATCAGAGATTCAAACCCCATTTCTACGACAGCAGCTTTTTGAGCATCAGATAAGTTTTTGGTAACTTTAAGGAAGTTTCCTAGGTCACATCTCAGGTATAAAGTGTGGTTTGTGTATTCCACAAATGGTTTTCTAGGTATTGCATTTGGTTTTTTTCTTGATCTCTTTGAGGGTGGTGATTCAAAATCATCATCTGAAGCAGACAACTTCCTTTTAACAGCTTTCTTTGAAGGTTTAGCTTTAACATCTTTGGTTGGTTTTCTTTTAGCAATTGTCTTAGAAGGTGGAGTTTGAAAATCGTCATCAGAAGCAACTTGTTTTCTTTTTGTAGTGGTTTTTGAAGCTGGTTTTCTTTTAGCAGTTGTCTTTGAAGGTGGAGTTTCAAAATCATCATCAGAAGCAACTTGTTTTCCTTTTGTAGTGTCTTTTGAAGCTGCTGCTTCCTTTCCAGCAACATCGGTATTCTTTTTAGCTGTTTCGTCAGACTTCTTTTTCTTACAAGCAATACTCTTTTTTCGGCTTAGATCCGTTTTTTTTTGTAGTGTCATTCTTCGTTGATGTATCTATAACAAAAGAAGGCAAAGGAATGATCAAATAGTTATTGCTAATCGATAACTAATATTTCTATAAATACTTAACCTGTTATTTGTTCTTCAACCAGATCAATAGAAATGGTTTTTGATATATCACTTCTTCTTCTTGTTTTTGCTATTCTATCGCTTCTTCTTCTTGTTACGATTTTAAAACTTTCAGTACCAGAATCTGATTTGTATAAAACATACAACATCGACAAAATTACCATACATATGACGATACTGTTACACTAGTTAAGGCAAAATTTCAAAAATTACGCTAACACAAATGCTACACCAAATTTCACAAAAATTACTCTACACAAAACATGCTATTCCAAATTTCACCCAAATTACTCTACATAGACCTTTACACTAGCTAAGGCAAAATTACTCTAATACAAATGGTAGAACAAGTTTTTCAAACATTTTACTCTACACAAAACATGCCATTCCATGTTTCACCAAAATTACTCTACATAGACCTTTACACTAGCTAAGGCAAAATTACTCTAATAGAAATGGTAGAACAAGTTTTTCAAACATTTTATTCCCAAATTACTCTACATAGACCTTTACACTAGCTAAGACAACATTTTATTCCCAAAATTTGAAAAATTACACTAGTACAAATCTACACCATTTTCACAAACAATTTACACTAGACAACACATGCATTGCCAGTTTCAACCAAATTACTCTTCATAGAACACAAATTAAACTAGTAAAGAAAAAAAATCACAAAATACTCCGACCTAAAAATGCTATAACAAATTTAACAAACATTACTCTACATATTACTCATCAGACCTAAAAAGACATACAAAGTTTCAAAAAACAAACTACTCTACAAAAATAAGCAGAAATCAAAACGATTAAAACTTTGAAGCCCTAGTTTATTATAACGCTAATAATCAAATTTACACTAATATAGAACAAGATATTACCTCCGGTTTGTTGTTTTTGCATGATTTTGATCTTCATCTTGGTTAATCGCTTTGAATCGTGTTGTTAATTTGTGGGGTTTTGACGGTTTTTGATTCAATAACTGAATTTTGGGGGTATTAAATGACAGTGAAATGAGTGAAATGAGAGAAAAATGTGGTTTTTGAACGAAATCGGATTTGTGAAAAATTACAAAAATGCCACCGCGAGATTTCTTTGATTCGTACAATTCGTACGATATTTTTATATGTACGGGACCTTAACTCCCATTCTAAAAGCTTTATTTTAAATAATTTTATCTATTATATAACTTTTTTTTACTTTAAATTATACAAAACCGATTTATAAAACCGGACTAGACCATGAGATTTAACTATGTTTTGATTGTTTTCTAAATATTCTATTTTAGATATACTTAATTATTCATACTAGCTTAATTAAAACTTCCAAGTGAACTGGGCTAACTTTAAGTAAATTTGTTTAGGGCTAACTGTTTGAAGTGAATGAATTGGAGCCTCAAAATTGATTCAATTAAACATTCTAATTTAACCAGAACTGAAAATTTTCAAAATCTTGCTTTTAATTTAACTCTAGTCCACTCAACGTTGGGTTATGATTTTTTTCAAAAACCTAAACCCACCCCAACCCACCCACCGCCTACAAAAAACCTAACCCCACCCACCACAACAAAAAACCTAAACCTTACAAGCTAAACTAAAAAACTAACCCTAAAAGCTAAATTAAACCTTAAAGTTTAACCGGACATTTATTACATATATGCATTAGAATTCGCATTTTTTTCCTTGAACGGGGATGGAGTCAGAAAGAGAAGCTCCAAACCAATTTTTTAGTTTTTGGCTTAAATTTTGAATTATTATTTTTTTTAATTAAATTTAAGTATGAGTTCTCAAGTCCTCTCCCTAACTATGAGTTTTCTATTGAGCATTCCCCGTATGTGGTATATGCATATTTAGTAACAACCACCAAATAACACAAGTTATTAAAATTTAAACACATTGTTTCTCCTTATAAGAACAGTTATATTATCATGGATTTTCATTCTATAACATCTCTATAAAAGAGGTTTCACATTTTTTATTTAAATACTTAAGTGAATAGCTCGTAAAAACGTATCCATGGATGAGTGACGCGAGAATAGAATATTGTAACACCTAAACATATTCTAGAGGCACCAGTTGTGTGTTCAATATAGGGGACATTTACAATTTAGCCAAATGTGAACCATCAGATGATTGATTGCTCACGTTAATTAAACCGCATGCATCATCCGAGAATCTGAAATCGCAATGCTGAGCATCTTTCGAATAAGAATTATGTTAAACATATCCCCCCTCATATTGTTTTTACAGAATGTACTCACTTGACATACCTTGTACTAAGTTCGTTGCATCATCTCTACTTTTACTCATGACGGGCTGTGTTCAACATATAGGGGGTACTCGTGGTAATAGCTACATATACATCCTCAAAAAAGTTATACAATAACAAGAAAACAAGTATTCCAACCATTAATAACGCAGAATATTGGTAAGCAAAGACGTGAACCCTATCTAATCTTGATAGCTCGAGATATACTTCCCATCCTAGTACAGGCCTCTGTGTCGGTACTGTAATTACTAGTAGTACATAGGGGCCTGTGTGGCCGCAATTCCAGGGTAACCCTGGCTAGCGGCGCCGCCCATCTGCTGATGCATCATACCAGCCATTTTACTAAGAGCCATTTGTCTTTCATAAGCTGCAATATCCATGGCCGGAAAACCGAGATTACTTCCAGTAACTGGCAAGGGTAGGGGAGTTGAGCTGCTTCCTGGAGGTGTCGGTTTGCTACCCCATGAACACTATTTTACACAAATCGGATCACATTTATAAATATTTCTATGAACATCAGAACATGAATCTAGTAAGTAGAGAAAATTACCTTCAGGGGTTTGCCATAGAGATGGCGGGTGTTCCCTAACTGTATAGCACGAGCTGCTTCAGCATGAGAGCTGTATCTTATGAAACCAAAACCTTTGTCTCGTTGAATTCTAACATCTTCGATAACACCGGCACCAAGAGCATGGAAATGACAGTGGAGATCAGCTGATGTAACCTGCGATTTAATATCTTTGGTTATCGGTTACAAACACATGTGAACGAATATGGTTGGAATTATTTAAACAATAACCAAGTTTCACTCGAGCTTTATTTAGTCGAATTCAGTTTTCTGTGAATAACTGTAGTTGAGTGCCAATTGCATAAAACTGATGATGCTAACTACTTTTCACAACGGCGTCTAATTTTACACAATCGACACGCCACAACAGCTTCACAAAAAAAAAAAAAAAAAAAAAAAAAAAAACCTTGAATGTTAAAAGAATTGTTCTTGGCTAACCAAGGTGGAATATCGATGAAACTTAATTATTATTCATGATATCTGCCCTTGTTGAAATGGAAAAGGTTCTAACCTCAGGAGCCAGATTGCCAACGTAAACGGTCGTGTATTGAGGGTTATTTTCTGGAGCATCTTCATTAGTCTTTTCTTGACCATCATCTGCATATATAGTGAACGTCAAAATCATAGAATACCTAAAAAAACTGCATATTGATTTGTAATACACTAACCTGATGTTCCATTTGTCAATTCAACAACACTTTTGGTATCCGACCTCTGTTTGTCATCCGATCCTGCACCCTTTGCCGCCCAATTGCATCGAACTTGCCTACTACCAAGCCACTTTCCTACAATATAAACTCAACTAATTTACAAAAAAATTAAAGACAACGCCATATCCATTTTATTAGCCGACACATGCTTCTTCAATAATATGTAACATAAGACAACAAAAACAAGGTAACAATAAACAATCTAAAATTCCTCACCATTCAAATCATTAATTGCACTTTGCGCATCCTGCCAAAGAAATTTAAAAGCAGATTAAAATTAGCATCTTATAAGAGAGAGTGAGGGCATAAAGGACTTTTCAGTTTTCAGTCCAACATATTTTTCACTTGCCTGTTGGTTCCTAAACGAAACAAATCCAAATCCCCTAGAGCGGCCCGTCTTCTGGTCCCACATAACTCTTGCATCACTTACAAACATCCAAAATCAAATCAATAAACAATAAATATGAGTCATTCATCATGTCACATTTTGATTTGAGTTTGGCCTTACGAGCAAGTAGGGTACACAGAGAAGCAAGAAAACAATGTGGCATCCGTAACTTCAGGACTAAGGTCACCTACAAATATGTTGAAGTGACCTGCAAAACCAAGATAATAATGTCACAAACAAATGAAATAAGCGACTTATATATTTATATATTAAAATTATATATAAACAAACCTGACGTGTCTTCTCTTTGGCTACTGGCGTATGCCCAATTAACTTTAATTGGTTGCCCGAACCTGCAAATATATGTTTTTGAAACCAACTAATAACGACTAATATAAAGAATGGAAAATAGATACTGATTAATGTTTTTTACTTACAGGTGTCTTCCATTAAGGGTGACAATAGCGAGAGCGGCAAAACGCCGATCAAAGTAGTCGACAAACCCGTATGATGACTGAAATCCATGTAACAAGGAACCAAAGACATTAATGGTTATAATAATTAAGTCAAAATATGAGTATGAGATTCAATCTGTTTGAAAATATATGAATTAATCATATACTTTATCTTTCCTAATGAGCTTGCAGCCTTCAAGAGCACCAGTGCTTGAAAAAATTTCTTGAAGTAGTGGCTCCGTGACTTGAGGGTGGATGTTCCCAACATACCTATATCAAGTCAAATATAATCAATATCGGCATGAACCCCAACGTAGCATGCAGTGTTTTAAGAAAATAAATAAGCGTGTTTGCTATTTATTTTAACAAACAATATGATACTGAATTTCAGATAAATGATGAGGGAAAAAAGATAACAGTGCAGAATAACAGAAACGACAAAATATCGAAGACACTCACACACTGCGGCATGTAGTTGAATCAAATCCAGGAGGTAAATTTCCACTCAAGATCGGCTCTATCTGAAAACACCATAAATTAAAAAAAAAATAGTAAAACCACATGAGTTACAGTGAATGTGAGAAAATTATAAAGTGCTAATGCGTAATGCGTTAAAAGGAAAGAAAAACCAAATGAAGAAATGAACTTCATGCGGGCATGCGGCCAAAATGGGCATCCTAATAAGCAAAAGAGACTAATCCATAACCCAAACCATTCTGTATCTTGAGTTATATTACTGAACTAAGAGCACCTAAAGGCTAAAGTAAAGTGTAACAAGTAACAAGGAAACATAGATACCAAAATCATATGATTAGCAAAGAAAACGACGTAAACTTTATCAACCAAACAGAATCCTATATAATCCACAATCATGTTGTTACATCAGTAATCATCATCATCATACTCATTTAGTCCCACTCATAGCAAAGCTAAGGTAGGGTCTGAGGAGGGTAAGATGTAGACAGCCTTACCTCTAGTGCAATTTTACCTTTGCCCCCAAAGGTCACACATATATACATTATTTGCGCACATCAGTAAATAAAATATATATGATCCAACATATTCCCTCATAGACAGATAAGTGTTTTCTTTATAAAAGTTAGTTAAGTTTTAAACAATGACTAAAACATCTAATGATCAATATTGGTACATTTTGATATGACATTCTGTGTTCTAATTATTATTGAAAAAAAATTGCAACAAAAATCAAACTATACTGATTCTGATTAAATATCCAAAATTATATTTATTACAAATATGCAAATTACATAATCACCCAAAAACAATAAATAATCACATTTTGTTTTCTTCCAACCCGAAAAAGAACCCGACCCATTACTGTGGACAAAATACCCACCAGAAAGATAACACCTTTTACACAAAAAGATTGAAATTAAAAAATAAAGATTCAAGAAAAATGAAAAGAATGTATTAATATTATTATTATTATTATTATTATTATAATTATTATTACCTGAGGATGGGTTAAAAGACCTGGGTGATAGAGGGGTTGCTGCATCAGGGCTTGTTGTTGTCTTATCCTCTGTTGCTGTTGCTGGTGCATCATCTTTTGATGATGATGATGATGGATAGATAGATAGATACAGTGTGTGTATGTAAAGATAGAAATGCTAGGGCTTTGTTTAACCAATAAACAGGGGAAAGTGAAGAAAAAAAAAGGAAAAAAGAAAAGGAAAAAAAAAAGAAAGAAAAAGAAAAGAAAAGACTGGAAACAAAAAGGAGAAGGAGGTGAGCGAGTATTTAAAGAGAGAGAGAGATGGTGTTATCATGTCTTGTCAGATCTTACAATATTCATATGTGTTTCATGGGTTGATGATGTTATGTCCCATTGCATCTCCACCCTTGGATGTTTTCTTCCAATGGTTTAGACCACGAGGTACGGGAGAGGATGATACTAGGAGGACTACCCGCTAGCTATATAGGGATGAACATATTCTATCGAACATCGAACTGATACCAATCTTGAACCGATCCTGTACCGATACCGTATCGTACCGATGGTGTTTGGTATTAGTATCGGTATTCACATTTAGAAGTTTTCGGTTTCGGTATTTTCAATATCGGTACGTGATCGATATGGTATCGGTATTTTAAGGTAAAATACTGATACCATACCGGTACCGATACCGTACCGTACCGTATGTTTTCAATATCGGTATTAAGTTTTGAGAGTTTTCGGGATCGGTATTTTTGGAATCGGTACCGGGTCGGTACCAATATCGTCCTGAACTCATCCCTAGGGGTGAGCATTTCGTGGTTCGGACCCACAGGAACCTTGGACCCGACCCGCGAGAACCTTGGACCCGAACCTTTTTAAATATATGGGTCGGTTTCCGGTTCTAAATTTATGTGACTTCTCGGTTCCGGGTCGGGTCGGTTCCAAACCCACGGTTCTAATATAAGAACCACAAGAACCGTTTGTATTTATATTAAAAAATAAAAATAATAATCTTTTTTAGTGTTTTCACTATTCGTTTTTACGTATCATTGTAATCGATTTCATGTAATGTTAATACAATATTAAAAATATTATTTATAAGAATAACAATGTATTTTTCTTGAAATATTTTTCGGCTTGATGTATATACATAGATGTGATATATTATATAATACATTTTACATCCAAATTTAAAGTAAATATTTATGTATGTCGCCCTGATGTTTGTGTGTGTATTTCTTATGTATACATAACAAATTCACATAATGTTTTGAGTGATGAGAATGACAAAACTGTTACGAAAACATAAGTCAAGAAACGACAAGTGATTTAAAAAAGAAACTCATGGGCTATTGTTAGAACCATATGGATGAATTCTTTTACGAGCATGGTAAAAGAATAGGAATATCTAATCCTCTAAAAGTTACTATTACTTTAAAAGGTTCTAGAGGGTCGGACCCTTTACCCGACCCATTAGAACCTTTAGGACCCGGAACCACATAGCCTTTTAAGGTTCGGTTCGTGGTTCCTAATTCCACAATAAAAGGGTATGTGGTTCTGGTGGGTCCGGGTCGGGTTGGGTCGGTTCCGGACCCTTTGCACAGCCCTACTCATCCCTACCGCTATATTAGCAAAGAATGGGTCCGCCTCAAAAAATGACAAGATTAGAACTACCTAAGAATGTAAAGGATGTTTTCCTTTGATAGTCCTCCACTTCTATTGGTCCACCAACATCACAAACCAATCAAACAATCCAACAAAACTGAGGGGCCCAGCAACAACCACAACCAATCAACATAGAGTGTATTCATCGTCCAAAAGTGGCCATTCAAGGCGGGCCAGGCCAGCTGGGGCGGTGTACACTGGCCCTCGACGTAGTGGCCGGGCTGAATCCGACCCCACAGTCTTTTATTTATTTATATTTATTATCCTTTTGACATTGAAACATAATAAATGGTTTGAAAACAACAGTTTACATTATGGTTATGGAGTTTGGTATCCAAAGGGTGTTGTTGTGTTGGTAACTTTGTATAGCATATGGTAGTGGTTGGTGAAGTAAAATTGTATTACACAAGGTATTAGTGGTTAAATTACAAGATTAAGTTTCAAAACATAACTTTAAAACCTTTTCATTTGACTCATTTCGGCTTATCGGTGTCAACATATATCAGTCATAGGTGGATGAAAGGTTGTTTGTGAGCCAGTGGTTACTCGGGCTCGAACTCAGAGCTACATTAGCCGGCTTGGCTCAAATGTTTTCTACTATGCCAATATTTAAGTTCGGTACAGACAACATTTGTGCTCATGTTCAAACGAAATTTATACAAGGCAATCTGACACAAGCTGATTTCAAAGCAACGACTAGACAAGATGTGAGTACCAATGGGTCGACTCAATTCACAATCATAGTTGAACAAGCACACAATGTCACCCAAATGTCACATACATATATAACACATAAAAGTTTTACACGTCTTGTTACTCAACATATAGATCCACCCGTCATACAAGTCACGTAATCACATATCTTTTCGTGTACTTATAAAACATCTTTCAAATCCAGAAAGAAAGACGTAAAAACATATTAGATATCCTACACAATTAAACCTGCCATCCGTACAAAAACGTACACCATCCTAAATATATATAATCAAATCAAATATGCTTCATCGATCAATGAGAATCTGCACCTAGTCCCAACCATGTCTTGTTGTCATCTTGCTTTGGAACATCCTTAGCTTGGTATGGCGATAGAGCCGTGATCCTGTCATAATTTCACAAACTCATTAGAATCTTTCAAACCAAACAAGTACCAAATCGATTAGTGCGATTAGTTACCTATCGTTCCTCTTCTTCAAGAAGCTAGCGATTGAATTTCTTCGTGCAATCGGAAGCCCTACAACAAATACAAAAAATACATTTTCAGTTTTAATTCAAGAATAATTTCGTATCATGTGCGGAACCAGAGGGGGTCAAGAGGGTACACCGACCCTCATCACTAGAGTTTGTTGGATTGTTAAAAAATAAAAATCTATTTCTTTCTAACAAAAATACCAAATGGAACCCCTATTTATAACCCGCGTAACAAAATAACCTTATGATGACCCCAACTAAAAAGTTCTGGTTCCGCAACTATTTCCAACCGATTTAAAACAAAGATATTGTTAAATGTTAATTACCATATCCTGAAACAACAATGTTCTTAGAAGGTTCATCCGGTTTTCGGGCTTTCTGGGCAGCCCCTTGCTCAGCTAATTTAAAGATTTCTTTAACCTTCTCTGGAGCCAAATCATCAAACACAACAACCTGACCATTATAGAATATAGTCATCGTTCTCGACTGATCATCTTGCTGCTTATGGGCAGCAGCTTGTTTATCGACTGTGGCACGTTGAGTTTCGACCATAGGGAACAGATTCATGGTAGCAGCAGTTGGTCCTCTCCTACCTGATCAGATCAAAGCCATCAAATTAATATTCTGTCAGCAAAATAAGTTATATTGACTTTTTTTTATAACGGACTCTTTAGAATGACAGGTAAACGGACAACAGAAGAAAAAAAAAAGTTACCAAGAGTTAGATCAGGGAAAGTGTGGTTTTCCTTCAAGTATTGAGAGAAAAGATTACAAGTCCGGGAAAAACTGGACTTCTCCGGTGGCCGGACGGGCATGTTTTGGCCGGAAAAGCTACAGGAGTCCTCAATTTCCGGTGAAGAAGACATGATTTGGAGGAAAAGATTATTATTATTATATAAATGGTATGTGGATTGGGAAGACATATATAGAAAAGAAGCATACTTGGCAATTTGGCAACTTACAGGAACCTACCATGTCCCCCTGTTAATATTAAAATCTATTTATTATTATTTACCACGTGATCTTAATGGTCGACCTCTTTTTTGTCCGCTTTTACATAAAATATCAGTTTCTATTTAAATTATTATATGGATGGAGGATGGTCATTGTGAATTTGTTGGGTTGGTAATATTCAAACTAGTATCAGGGGACGGGCGTTATCAGATTTGGTCACGTGTACCCCACTAACAGCATGGTAACACCGTCGTCACCAGTGCTGGTAGGGGTCCCGTGAATCAAATACGGGTTCTATCTAACGGGCTGGTAGTGGATGTTACTAGGGTGTTCTTTTTAACCGATAACCGGACCGAACCCGAAGTGATCCGACCCGATAAAGTACCTTACCCGATTAACCCGAACCCGATTGAGTGCATACCCGAACCCGACTAGAGTCTTTAGGGTCGGTCTTCGGATTAGTTTTTTATGATTCGGGTTTACCCGAATAACCCGAACAATTCAAAAACAAATAAATGATCCAGTTTCCATATTTTTATGCACATCGGAGTAGTGATTTTGTAGCCAAATTTGCAACTAAATATTGTAACCATGTTGTGGTTTTATTTTAAACATATTATAGCCTAAACGGATAGAAATACGCAACCCAAATGGTTTGAAATATGTAACTTAAACACCCGAACCATTTAACTCATAACCATTTAACCTGGCCCGAAAAACCCGAAACCGATTAACCCCATAACTGATAACCATTTAACTATATTGGGTTGGTTATCGGGTAATATTTTCACCATTGAAAACCCGAATAACCCGACCCGGATAACCCGATAACCAAAAACCAAACCTGATGAACACCCCTAGATGTTACAACTTTAAGGTTTTCTTTTTTAAGTTTTAATCTCTTCTTTCTCTCTCTATTCTTTAGTTGCAGGGTTTTTTTTTAATCTGTTGAGAGCATGAAAACATGAAGATGAAGATGATGATACATATAAATTGTGTATAGATAGGTAGGTATTGGGTGTGTAAAGAGAGAGAACGAAAAATGTTAAAATATTGCCTACTAGATTATACCCCGGGAATGTCCCGAGGTTGAAAAATCTAATATGACATATTAATTTTACATATGAAATAGAATGATGCGCTTTACAGTTACATGCATGAAAGCTTCGGATAGTTGTTAACCTAAACCAATTAAAAATATATCTCCAATGTTAACGCCTAACCTTAAACAATGTATAACTCTAATATTAATATCTAACCTAAAACAATGTATAACTCCAATGTTAACGCATGTTGAAAATAGAATTCATATTTACTGATTTGAACATAATTAGTGACTTGCGTATACATGATTAATGATTTACCTGAACACTTTGTGTTTTTTTTCTGTTTGAACAAAACCCAACAAAAATAGTCGTTTTTTTCTCTTTTTTTATATAGCACTATGGTACTCGTTGGAAAGATAATAAAACGCTCGTTAATTTGGTGTAATTTTTTTCTTTAAAAAATCTCGTATATAAAATATATTAATGTTTAAAAATTATGGGAGGAAACATAAGAGAGAAAAATATAATTTAGTTTTTAAATTATTTTTCCTAAAATATCTCAATGCCACATGAGATAACACATGGCACACTCAAGGAGGAGAATGCCTCTTTAAGTGTCATGTCATTAAAATGGCTTTGGTTTATTATATGTATAGATTTGTCTTTTTTTCTTTTGTTTTTACATCCGTGAAAATACATTAAAATCCTTTCTTTTTTTTTTTTTTTTTTTTTGACATCTGATGAAATGCATTAAAATAGTTCTTATTTCTCTCTTTTTTTTAATTAGATTATTTTTCTTTTTAACTTAATATGAATATTTCAAATATATTTAGAAAAAAAATAGACTAGATATGTTTAATAATGTTTATTTAAAAAATAGAAAAAAAAAAACATTTCAGTGAAGTGAATCAGTGGAGTGTTGCTTACAAAAAGTGTTTCAGTGAAGGAAATCAGTGAAGTGATGGGCAGTGCAGGATTGGTAGAAATCAGTAAAGTGAAAAGCAAATCAGTTGAGCGCCCCTTTCCCCCTTAAGTGATATCGTTTCATGGTGGGGGCGTAAAACTGTGTTAAGTAATACCAATTTTTCACCACTATCATTAACCGTCAACATCGGAAAACCTCATAAATAAATAAATAAATAAAGGGAGAAATAACACCAAACGAAAGCAGCTGTAAAATTGTAGAACCCCACATGCTTATTGCGTCATGCTAATTATGTAAAACATAAAAAAAGAATAATTGAGTCGATCTTTTTAAAATTGTAGGAAATAGGGTTCACATTTTATTAAAATTAATAATAAAATAAAAATAATAACGAGACTCTCGTTATTCGTAAGAAATAAAAATTACAATACCGTTTGCAAGACTAAATAAATAAAATAAGATACAAACAAAATGTACATAATCTTGATTCAAGGGTATGACTTTGGAGAACTTCAACCGAATTGTCTCGTTAGAAAGCTCGCTGCAAGAATATGAAAAACAAAAAATGTTGATGATTTTGGTTGAGTCACGTGTTTGACATGTTTCCTTTAAAACAGATTCCGCGCCTCCTCTCAGACGGACTGTCTCTCAGGATACACAACCGGAACAGTAGTGTACTGTCGAAGATGACTCTCATGCCAGATTTTCCATCGGTTGATTAGGTGTTTTAGAAAATGTAGGAAAAAGAAAAGGTAAGTTGGAAAGATTGAGAGTCCTTCTCAATTTTCAATGAGAACACTTGGAAAGTTTTTCATCTACAAAACCATTATTCCAAAGTCACTGAAGTTCACTTCTTATACACATAGAAGTTGAAGTATCTTAATTTTAGTTATAAAGATGACTATGACTATAAATTATAGTAAACTAGATTGGGGGTATAGTGTATGCGGAATGTATAAAGATGCATATATAACAGTTATAGTAAATGAAAAAAAAATGTATGGATGTTGACCTGGTTCATTGACTGTTGTCACACGTAGTGGTATTGCGAGGATCTACTAATCGGATAACACAACGTAGATAGTCATGTTGTTCCGTCGGTACGACGGCGCGTGTTGCAGCGAACAAAACGCCAAAACCGTTAGAAAACAATTGATAAAAGAAAACATCTACGATCCTGGCCAGCAGCCGACGGCGTCGCTGTCATCGCGATTGCAACGAACCACCGCTTGAAAAAAAGGATTTAGTAATAAAAGTACGGCGATGGCGTTTTTGTTATTACCTCGAAACTAAAAGCTTTTTATTTTTCTTTTAATAATAAAATATGCGATAACATTTTCGTAATTACTTCGAAGCTTAAGGTTTTTCATTATACAATGGCAGTTTCGTTATTACTAGAAACCTCATGGGTCTTTTTGTTAATCGATGGCACTTTGGTAAATATAAGGAAGTTCAAGGTTATTCTAGTATTTACCTTTTTTATTAACCTATGGCACTTTGGTAAATAAAAGGAAGTTCAAGGTTATTCAAAAAAAATTGATCAGAATTGTTATATATAATAATGGATTTAAAGTGGTTGACTGAAACTCTCACATTTTATTTATGACGAGTTGACCAAGTGAACTGAATGCGAGTGTGCGAAGTGCAAAGTGCGTCATCAGCGTCACATTACGTGCACATGTGCGAGTTAAGGGTGAGAATTAGGGTCTCACTGGTGTTTGGCTCAGGCTAAAGAATATACAAAGAGTGCCCCTCCTTATAAACCACTTCATATTTTCTAGTCCTGCCAATGTGGGACAAATTAATCCATTTTCTCATCTTTGGTTGTTCCAACCTACAACTTTCAAGCTTCGATATCTCATTCATCTTAGCTCTATTTTGGACATGATTTTGGTTCGTTGTGATGCTCTCACAATATAGTACACAAACCCGGAATTAATTATTTATATAACACATATATAAATATATTTATTTAAGTCCAAAATTAGTGAAAAATTATTTTCACTACCCATTTTTTCAACAAAACTTTACCATTTTACCCTTGTAAAAAAATCCCATAGGCTTATGTGTATCGCTAAAAAGTTAACATGTAACCTTTTGAAGCATATATGAAAGATGAAAAGGTGGTTGGATTCTTTTTGTAACTTTTTAAACTAGAGGGATGATATATATAATTTGAGTTGAACCAAATGTGCCATCTAGGGATGAGCTCGGTAGTCGGTACCAAACTGATACCGATGCTGAATTTTGGGAAAACTTGGTATTGATACTGATACCGAAACATACGGTATGGTGTCGGTACGGTGCCGCCGTGCCGGTATGGTATCGAAAATGAACCGGTATCGGTATTTTCGGTATCGGAATTGGTTCGGCATCGGTATTTTCTGTATTTAATACCGAAATGCTCATACCTAGTGCTATCCCTGTAATTTACTCTTAAAAATATTTTATTTTGATCACTATTACAGTCAAATGTTTCTAAGAAAAAGATTAAAATAGATGATGTACAGTATTAAACTGTATATAAAATAGAATAAATTTTGAAAATTACATTAATATCTTATGGTTTATGATATTAACCTGTTACAGTTTTAGCCTTGATATATGATTTGTTTAAAAGGGTCAGGAGAGCTTTTGATTAGATATATAGAGTAAGGACGGATAGACATGAATAAAATACGGATTAAAGAATCAATGTGGTAGGGAAGGGTGGAAATTGCCGTCCACCAAGCACATGGGCCCAAAACTCCAAAGCACGTTCCTAATTACAGCCAAACATGTCAAACAATAAACAATACGGTGCCCAAACACATGCTTTACACAACTATTATACTATCAAACAATGTTCAAGGTACATGAATGGATGGGTATGGGGATGGGGGTGGGGATGGAGATGAAAAAGGTGCGGAAACATGGACTAAGACAGTGTTTGGTGTCTATATTGAAAGAGATGGAGATGGGGATGAAAAAGGTGCGGAAACATGAACTAAGACGGTGTTTAGTTTCTATTTTGAAATCATTGTAGATACTA
Source organism: Ambrosia x helenae (assembly GCA_030844895.1). NCBI lineage: Eukaryota > Viridiplantae > Streptophyta > Magnoliopsida > Asterales > Asteraceae > Ambrosia > Ambrosia x helenae. The sequence goes on along the minus strand of JAUTDX010000257.1, from coordinate 168,887 downwards.
GTATGCTTGTGAGGGGTATACCTTCCATTTTACATTCATTTAACTGATAAACTAAACGACCATCTAATTCAATGACCACCAATGTTAAAAAAGAAATGCATACCGTCAGAGACATCTATGTAATTCCAAAACCTAAGGACCAAAGTTGCACTCCGTGAAAACCACTAGAACCCTCCAAGTAATTAACTCAAAAATAAACACCAAATCATCGGTTGTAAAATATTCAAATAAGTCATTTTAGGGTATGTTTGGCAAAACTAGTTTGTGGGCGGAAGCTAATAGCTGGTAATTGTAGCTTTTTAAATATATTTTGGTGTTTGGCAAAGTAGCTAGAGCTTTTAATAAAATGTATAAAATGACCAAAATGGGCATAACTAAAAGCTTGTATGCATGTTTTTTTTTATGGTAGAATGGATATTTGTGTCATTTTACTCATTAAAAGTTTGTAGCTAGTAGAATTTTTTCTTAAATGTTAGTACTAGTAACGTTTCAATATGGAGTTTCTTCTCTTAAGATAAAAACTTCAAGCTCTTTCAATCAAACAAGGTTTTTTATTAAGTATGAAATTTTTCTTAAAAGTTTGAAACTATAACCTCCTAAAAGCTCATTATCAAACATAGCATATGGAGATGGAGACTTACGATTGACTCGCCAAGGTCAAAATTTGAAATTTTAACATCTAAAAGAAATGAATGAGGTTAGGTTAGTTGTTGACTTATCTTATGAATAAAGTAAACGTGCAACTTATATTAACTATTTTTCTAAGATATTAGTTACACCTTTTCCCTAATTATTGCCATCAATACACCTTTTTTTTCCGGAATTAAGGGCACATGTACATGTATTTGTTGGCTTTTTCAAAGTCTAGTTACGTTAATGTATTATATTTGTAAGACCCGAATCTGTAAATATGTGATTAGCACTTAAACTTACGAGTTTTGGCCTTAATTAAAAACCACTCCCAATTAAAACTTTGATATTTATGAAAAAACCTAAACTGTTGTGATCAATTACATTATTGGAACCCTCATGTTTTACATTTTAATTATTAAAAACAGATACTAAGTTTTTACGTTTTAATGGGAGTCCTTGTTGCGGAAGGTTTTGTATGTTCGGGTATGTTCGGCTCTTTTCTCAGTACTTGATCCTTGCTCCGGGACTTCCAACGAAGGTGTACCAACACCATTACACAAAGAATGGTTAGTGGGATTGATAATAATGTCTTTAGAATAGTGGAAATTTCGAAACACGTTGAAAACGAAACGAACTAGATCAAACGGACAAAACAACACTTTTGGGATGGAACCCGCCGTAACCTACTGTCAGCTGGCCGTAGGTTACTGCCAGCAGGTTCTGTCCCTGCAGCTTTTCTCAGCCTTAGTCATTTTTCCTTGTCGGTTTTCCCCCGTTTTTGGATACTTTTGAAACCCAATTCAAGGCCCTTCCTAAGGACATTTGGGGACATGTTTAATACCATTTAATGAGCTTGAATGATGCCCATTTACCATGTTTAAAAACTCTTTTCGGCTTGACTAAAGACTATGCGATTTTTACCCAAATCGACCCGTTAAGGCCTTAGATTATACAAAATCTTGTTTGACCATCCAAGAAGCATAACAATCATATTGTTAACCCATTGGACATTTGATTAACTAAGAACATCGTCCGGTTCGTTTAATTATGACCCAGTTCTTCGATTCAACATGAATCTTTAAAATTCCAAAAATGCCCTTGTAGGCAAGAAATCCAATTTAGCCGCCTATGGATGACTCTACTTGGTTTATTTCCATTGTTTTTGGCCTATTAACTTGTTTGAAATGCCCTAAGCCCTTATGGACTTAGTTTTCCATCATTGTCAATATTACCTTACTATTAGCCATTCTTAGGCGCATTAGCGCGCATTGGACATAGTTATTTAAACGACTTACCAACTTGGCTCCCCCACTTCACGTGGGTAGTTTTCACATGCATAAAGACTTTGCCCAACATGTTTATTCAACTACGGACTTACCGGTTGCGCTTGCCCCATTTTCATACCTTGGTAATTCCATTCTACAATACCTTGGCATCATTTACCACATTCTCAACATGCTTACCTGTGGAAGAATTTCCTCGACACGCATTATGTATTTGGTATTCAAATGGTGACGCATCACCATTTGACCCATTTCATGAAACACTTTGAATACAACACTAGACCTTGGTGCCTTACATCACCACATTACCCAAACTTCGACAACAACCCCACCCCACCCACACACCACCACCACCACGACCAACCCGCCTCCTTCCCCCATCTTCCCTGGTTCTTAAGCAATTTTCACATATCTATCTATCCAACCATTGTTACATAAATAGATCTAATCAATCCTATAACCATTCTAGGGCAAACTGAGGAACATAATATACCTCCAGATTCAACACACCACCATGAATCAAACGCATATATCTCCATCTCTAGACCACTCCAATCAAACACATGCTTGGTTTTTGGATCTTGGATAAATCGACTGATTCGATGGCCATGGATATACCATTGCCATAGACATGTTATCAGCTGCAAACCAAAGACCCCAAAGCTTCAACGAAGTTTGAACTTGTTGTTTCATTGGCCGATTGTGGAGAATCGTTGGATCCTTTTATATTTGTGGGTAAAATCCTCTAAACTTGGAAGATAATATTTGTTGGTGGTGGTGGTGGTGATCGGCTAGTATGGTGGAGGTTGGATGGAGAAGAAGACGGGGCATAACGGTAATTTTACACATAAACTAACAGAAAAGTTAAACTAATGTTAGGGACGAGAAAGTTAAGAGTGGACTGAACCTGTTAACTGAGGCAAACCTTAGGGACAAAAATTATCTTCATGTCACAACTTGGTCACAAGAAGAATTCACGTCTCACAGTGGCAATACTATCGGTTTGTTACTTATGCAAAGTATATCTCGTCGTTCTAGCTAGACATTGCAAGCCGTCTCTATTTAATAAGTGGAACGGATTCCCCTAACACTACCAACTAAAAACTCAAATTCAATCATTATATGTTATTTTTCATGTTTTTCATCCTATTCGTTATAAATAAAACATTACGGCGTACATTGTTAGGGTTAACATCGTATTACAATAAGTTATGGAAGCTCATACGATACATTTATTTACACATTGCTAGCCTTGCATGTGTATGTGCATATACTATATATTTGTGTGGGTCCTAGGGCAGAAATAAAATTGCACTAGTTTTAACGTTATTTTACTAATTTCGTGAAATATAATATTAAAAGGCAGAAGTTTAATCACCCATCATGTAGTGGCCAAGACCATACCTTAGTTTTGCTATTGGTAGGATTTAGTTAGTATGATGATGTTGCATTATTGAAAATATAGTGTCATACACGAACATAAAGTTGATACGCCATTGCATATTGCATAAAACATGTGCTTTTATAAGATTAAATAAAAATAGCAAAAAAAAAAAAAAAAAAAAGGTGCGACATATTGGGCATGAAGACACCACCTCTTTCAATTGATTTGATCTTTATATGAAAAGGAAAAAAGAAAGCACACTATAAACATGTATTACAAAAAAGGGAAAAAAGAAAGCACACTAGACAATGAAAAAAGGAAAAAAGAAAGCACACTATAAACATGTATTACAAATAAAACCCAAAACAAGAACGACACTACACTAAACCTTCTTCTATATCAACATTCCTACAGTCAAAAACATACTGGTACATAAAAAAAAGGGAAAAAAAATCTACAACACGTGATCAGGTATCATAGTCTATATCTGAAACAGTTTCAGAAACAGATTTTTTCACAAGTGTTCCATGTTCGTCGTAAAGATCAAGATTTTCGCACGGTTTTGGGAAAATACTCCCTATCAATCGTCCTGAAACATACGAGCACTGGAATATATGCTTCTTCTTGTACGTGGTCCCTACCGACATATTCTTAAACGTCACATTCCTCAAAGGAATTTCTGCACTGCCATGTATTCTAACTGGCACGCGCACACCTTCACCGCGAATAGAGTTATAGTTTATGTCCCTGATTACAGGAAACGCCTTAGGGTCAAAACCTGAATCAGGGTGCTCGTTGTAATCGGTTTTGATGATTATTCCTACCCTTACGTTTTCAAATGTGAGATTATTGCATTTGATGTCTCGGATGTATGCACCTCTACCTGCAGCTGTCTTGATTCTAACACCACGTCTTGAGTTCCATACAAGAACGTTTTCAACTGTCACGTTTGATATCCCGCCACACATTTCACTGCCGATTGATATACCAGCACTGTTGAAGTTCACCAACCATGGTCCATGTTAGACTTTTATTTGATTACCAAAGGTGTTAAAATAACTAAATAAGCAGTTTATACTAATTGCAACATGATTATCTACAAAGGTCATATTAAATTACTAATGTACCCTTTCTTCAGTCCTAACTCTTCCTACAGAAGGTCGTTCTCACATAATTTATTAAATAATCAGAATTTGTTAAACATTAAATATCTGAATATTTGACTATTTAGGTGTAAAGTATTCAAATTTTCCTACAAACCGAAACAAAATTGACTATGTAAATTACTAACGTGCCCTTTCTTCGGTCCTAACTTGAGACTTTTATTCCCATTTCCCAATCAGTGTTCACTTCCTAAATAAGGTCGTTCTCGCATAATTTATTAAATAATCAGAATTTGTTAAACATTGAATATTTGACTATTTAGGTGTAAAGCATTCAAATTTTCCTACCAACCGCAACAAAATTGACTATGTAGTTGTTAATAGCGAATTGCGGACGATAGCGACAAGCTACTTGACGAGGTATGTCCCGGCTCGGTCAAGCCGGTCAACACCTGACGTTATTTATACTAATATATATTATTTATTATTAACCCAATAGTGAGGCCCAACTCAATATAGCTTGTATTAAGCTTACTGGGCTGAGGGTTTTATGGAGGCAACCCCCTAACTGGGCTTGGTGCCAATGGGCTATGTGCCCATATAGTCAGGGGTCTGTGATGGTGGCCCATTAGTTCCCTATTTAAGAGGTTCACCTCTAACCCTAGGGAACAGGTTGGAGCCTATCACACTTTTTGTGTCTGTGATGGGAGGAAACTCCTGGCAGTCGTCTCCATCCCTCTTTCTTTTCCTTTTTTCTTGTTGCAGATCCGGATCTTGGAGACGGAGAGGACGATGTGTGGTCTCGTTCATCATCGCTGGAATATCTACCGTAAAGGTATATGTTTCTTCACTACTGATACGCTACATAGCGATAGCGATGAAATAGCGGGTGCTATTTCATGTTTAGCGATACACTAGAAGAACTTTTTAGAGATGTTTTATATGTATATTTTACCAAAAAAAAGAAAAAAAAAACTAAAAATAGGAAAATCCCGCTATTTCCTAGTTGTTTGTCGCTATTAACCATATAGCGACACATGAGCGCTACGCTACGCTATTCGCTATAGCGGGCGCTATGCTCGCTATTAACAACTATTGAGTGTAAGGGTAAAGTAAAGTTACTCTTCTACCCCTTCTTTAGTCCTAATTTTAAGACTTTTACATACTTGGTTATTTTATCTATCAATATTTTTATATAATCAGATCAGTCAAACATTAGAACAACGAACTATTGAATTTTAACAAGCACATAAAACTTTATTTCTTACTGCCCGTTATAATACACTTGATTATCGTATTCTAACTTGCCTATCAGTCTATTACTAATCACTTTTAAAACACAAATCCAAACAACCCACTAGGGGAAAATGTTCTAGTCTGCATATAACACAAGCACCATGACTTATTTTAAAGGTTAGGAACATGAAAGACGAAACATATTGAATGGATATCTCACCTGACCATAGAGCGGACTACAAGATTCCGGATAAGAATATTCTTTGATGGTCGACCATAAGCTATACCATATTGATCCCAACCACTTTTAATTGCAATGGCATCGTCGCCCACACTTATGTAGCTGTCTTCTATTACCATATCTTCGCACGAATCTGTTTAAACAGTAAATGAAAGGAAACAGATAAGACCGCTTGAACAGATTAACTTATTGCAAATGTCTGCAGCCATGTTCTTAACAAAAAGTTTTTGCTTTTTAGCAGATTAACAAAAATACATGGTTAACAAAAAAAAAAAAAAAAAAAAACATACCAGGATCTATACCATCTGTATTAGGAGCCTCAAAAAGGGGAGCCAAAATTGTCATATTTTTTATGGTTACATTTTTACAATCATACGGATGAAGTGTCCAAAAAGGTGGATTTCTTAAAGTAATATTAGATATTACAATGTCACTTGAATACATGATCTGCACAAGCGGACCTCTTGTATAGTTAAGAAGCTTCTGGCGATACCGTTTCCACCATCTTAGACCCTGCCCATCAATGGTACCATTATTCCCTGTTGTCATAATTGACAAACATATAATCAGTTTAACAATGACACATTACACACATGGATTACATGCTCACACTCAAAACTGACATCTAAATAAATAAAAACATATAATAAGAGTAATCAAAGGCGTTGACCTGTGATCACAACGTCTCTGAGATTTTGACCATGAATTAAACTCCCGTATCGAGGTCCAGGACGCTCTCTACCATAGCCATAAGAAGGTAAAGGAGGCATTAGAGGCCAATACTTTTCCTCCTGTTAGAATCAAGTAAAGAATGTGAGCCACAAACATAATAAGCGATTGTGACAACTTAACATCAGATGTGCTAAAATGCTTCAATGAAATAGAGGACATAACTATGTATCGACTATCAGCCATGTGCAACTACATACCTTTTCATCCAAAATAGAAGATTTAAGCAAAAATATATATTAATAAAAACCCGATGGAAATCGTATATAATCCGAAACCCTATAGCATGCATTTACCGTTTCGCAGAATAAACTGACATAAGCTTAAAATACAAAATCTTAACACTAGTAAATGAGCAACCAATGGAACTAATGACAACTCTCACATTCTACTATTCATTTTGTTCCAATAATCACAAACCAAGGCTTGTCTTTTGTTAGGAAGAAACTTAAGATACATCAGCTTGTAAATAAAGTTATTTCAAGTTGTGCTGTCAAAGGCGCACTCGGCGCTCAGGCAAGGCACAGCACAGGAAACGGACCTCGTGGCAGCCCAGGCGCGACTCAAACGAGATTTCGGCCAAAACCAGGAATTTTTTGCAAAGTTATGGAATTTCAGTCCAAACTGGTCTATAACATCCAAAAATCTCCTGCGATCTAACCCTAGACAAAACTAAAAGGCTAAAACATGTCTAAAACCCTAAAAGTGGTATTTTATACTATGTGCCTTACTTAAAAAAGCCCTCACTTTTTAAACGCCTTGTGTCCAGGCTCCGGGCGAGTCCTATGCAACATAAAGTTTAAGAAAAACTTCGTCACAAACACAATCTTTGTAAACTATGATTTGAGGCATCAAGATTCTTCAATGAGAGCAACAAGCACCACCGAACCGATAAATGTTTACCAAAGCATAATGACCAAGATTTCATTATTTCATAATAACTAATTATCACTTACCGATTCATTGATCAGCCAAAGGTAAGCTCAAACATATAATCAACTATTTCACATTCTACCCAAGGTTGCAGAAGGCGCTAGGCAGGCAGTGAGGTCTAGTCGGGATTAGACAGATTAATCGTGTTGGAATTCTTATACGTATTTTATATAATACTTCAAATTTCGAACAATTCACATAATACTTAGAAATTCCCGTGTTTTTTTTGTTTAACACGCATGCTTATTTGATGGAATTAGGGTAGGGGCGTAGGGTTGGTAAATGATTTTTTTTTTTTTTTTTTTTTGGGGGGGGGGGGGTTTGGAATAAAAAAAAAGCTAGCGCCTAGGTCCATCTAATCCCACGCGGCCAGCCTAGCTCAAAATTACACTATTTTGGTCTGCCTAGCCTAGGCGACCGCCTAGCCCGACTTTTACAACACTGATTCTACCTTAACTCATGTATACAATGTAATTACTATAATTTCTTACTAATAAAAATACACATACTTTCTTGCTATTTAAGTTATCCCCAATAATAACAACCCCAACAAACTAAACAATATTAAATTAAAACCACTAACAGAATAATAATAATAAGTTTATAACTCACTCACATCAACAGCAACAATAACAGCATGTTGATCAAGAAACAAAGTCAAACAACTGGTCAAATTAAATGGCGCAGTCAGCCATCTTCCAGCTGGTACATTAAGCTGCCCACCTCCTTTATTCCTCAACTTAGATATTACAAAAATACCCTTTTCAAAAGCCAACGTATTTACAGTAATGCCATCACCAACGCCTCCAAAGTCAGTAATATTAAACGCAAAGGGACGGATTCGAGGGACAGGATGGGTAAAAAGTGGATGGTGAGGAAGTGAAACGACGCCGTTTAGGGAATTGGTTTGGGAAGTGAAAAGAGATGTGAGGACGAGGATACAGAGGAGGGTTAGTAGGGTTTTGTAGGAGGAGATGAGGGTTGGGATCCAACGGCGGAGATTTAATATGGAGATTTGGATCATGGTAGACTGGAATTGGGTTCATGAATGAGTTTTTGGGTAAGTTTAGTTGGAAAAGGGGATGGCAAGGACTAAGGATGAGCTTGGACCGATACCAATCTCGAAAACTCCTCAAGTCCGATACTGATACCGATATTGGTATTACTGAAACCGAAAAACCACTAAATGTGAGTACCGATACCGATACCGAACACCTTCGGTTCGGTACGGGATCAGTTCAGGATCGGTATCGGTTTTGTATTCGGTTTGTAATGGCTAATGTGTACCGGTACCGTACTAATATTGTACTGGTGTGGTATTCCGTAACCAATTTTTTTACAATTCAGTATCGGTATTTTTATAATCAGCTCTGATACAGTATCGATCTCATCCATAGGCGGTGATATTATCATTAATTCATTATCCAAGCTTATGTTATTAATCATGTTACTAATTTTGAGGAATGTAAGTCATGTGACATTAGTTTTAAAGATATGTGTGGGTTTGGGGAAGCAATGATTTGGATATATTTCTAACCCAAGGACATTAGTTTTAAAGACTTGATATTTTGAATAATCTTCTCAATCTTGACTTGCTTATTGGTAAATCGATTCTGATTCCTAGCTTTCCAAGCATAACAACACGTTACATTATATGCCACTAAGGTTGTGTTTCCGAGTTCATTTAACAAGAGAAAACAAAATATTTGGAAGTAAATGAAAACTTTCTTGTATTTTCTTGTGTTCCCGAGTTTCATTTAAGGAATGAAAAAAAAAAAGTAAAACAAAACATGTTATGTTCCAGAGTTTCACTTAAAAAACGAAATGGAAGGAAAACTAGGCCAAATCTTGTGTTCCAGAGTTTCACCTAGCAAGACGTTTGATTTTCTCATCTGAGTTGTTTCTAGAATAATATTTTCAAAGTTTCTTGGTTTGAATCAATTTATTTAACAATTATATATTACTCCTTGGAAAGAAAATCATCATAAATATGAAGCACTTGGTCAAAGTCTACAAAAGGAGCAAGTTGAGAATACTGTTGTATTATAAATATATGTTTTGTACACCCTTATTTTGCTTTTAGTATACCAATAATGGAAGTAGCAATCAAGTTTTGTATTTTTCTTGTTGTCTATTTCATTAATGGTGTTCAATCCATTGACCACCATAAAACACTAACCACATCAGAAATCATAGCTAGGTTGAATCTAGAGCCAAATCCAGAAGGTGGATTTTATGCAGAAACATTTAGAGATACTTCCATTAACATTTCCACTTCTCAACTCCCCCCTAGATGTAAGTTATTATTGATTACTGAATATGTCCATCATTGATTGCTACTTCTAGTTTCATATGTTTGTTATCAAAGGTATATATTGATTACTTTTAGAAACCTCATATGAATAGATTCATGTGTTGTTTGTGTTAATAAGTAAATATTGAATAGATTACTTTAAAATATAAAGTTTAAAACCAGGACAAAGAGATTCATGCTAAATAAAAGTAAGATGAATGAAATTTAAGATTCACGCGTTTGATCAAATAAAAACACTCCATTTCCGAGTTTATTTAACGAGGGAAAAGAAAAAAAAAATAAAAATTGGGTTTGAGTCGAGCAAAACTTTCCTTTTATTTTTACAATTTGTTTATGCACATGAACCACCAACAGGTTGTGTGTAAGTCTTAGACTATAAGAAGTGGGGGGATGAAGCGCCATGTGACACTTTTAGGTTCCATATGGAAGGGGAAGGAATATTATTATTGTGTGTAAGATTTTTTTTAAAAAAGATAAACAATCAACAATACGCAAGACCCAATCACAAAATGCCACGTGGCAAAAGGTAGCGCCCCACGCCGGTGGGATCCCCCCCTACACCCCTACACACACACTCCGGACGGTCTTAGGGGTCATGAAAATAAAAGTTATGTCTATTTTAGATTAGGCACTTTCTAATCCTTTTGACTTTACATAGTTGGTCCATATATGAATCTACTAACTCTTTATTTAACTTTGCATCCGTCTTTAATCGTGATTAATTGATTTTCGTTGTGATTTTCATAAGAGTCAATGTGTGTATTTAAATCATCATAATTAACAAAGTGGAGATAATTTTCATTTCATTAACCAGTTATTACATTATTATCTATGTTACCTTATTAAGGAGGAGGCATGTCTACAATAGTAATTATACACAAATTTTAAGATGGGATATCAAGAGACTCATGCTTTAACATAGATATGTCATGTAAAAGTTCCCCATAATACCCCTTATTGCATTATCCACTTGTACTATAACTATAACTATAAGGTAACATAGATAATTAAAGAGGAACTTGAAGTTGAGAAGGAGAGAGACTAACCACCATTCGAATACTAATTATCAACTTGCTAGATCTTATAGATCTTATAGGGAATACTATCTATCACAGAAAAATGCCAAGGGGAGAAAACCAAGATCGAAGACCTACATCAATCTTGGTAGAAACAAGATATCAAAATATAATCTTACATTAATCACTCTCTTGCTTACTACAACTAAATACGTACCTAACCAATTGTATGTTGGAAACATTTAACAGCAGCTTATAAAATGTATGGTAGCAAAACCATGATGTCAATCGGTTTCGTAACCATAACCATAATTTATGGTTAATTGATCAGAGCTTAACCATACCATCGGTTAATTGTTTGTTTGTTCGTTTTTGTTAACTAGGCTAATTCGGTTATGGTCCAGTTAATACGGTTATTTGATCACGCCCTAACCTTAAAAAACATTGTGGTTATTGCTCAAAACTATACCGACCCGCCTTTGCACAACCCTAGAATCACAAATTTAAGTGTTATGTCCCGCTACATCGCGAGGGCACCATACTAGTAGGATATAAGTTAATAGTGTATGATAAAATACATATATATACACATTTAGTGTACCATTAACATTATGATTGATGCATGGTCAAACATTTGGTTTGGAACAGTCAAGGTTGATCGTCCTATTAGCACAGCCATATACTTCTTCCTTACATCTGGGAATGTCTCCAACCTTCACCGTATTCCAAGTGCAGAAACATGGCACTTCTATTTGGGCGAACCTATTACGGTGCGTAATAAACTAATTATTAGAATATTAGATATAATATAATAATGTTAGTTATAATTAAACAACATACATATATCTTTTAGGATTTGTTGCATAGATAAGATTTATCTTTTATAATTTTTAAAAGTTATGACTACAATATGTTTTCTCTGTGATTATTTTGATTGTGTATCTTAAAAATAGTAGATAAATAAATTCGGGGTTTTTGTTGTTTTATAATAATAACTAGTGTTAGTTCCCCGCGCTTCGCTGTGGGAGCTCCTATTGCGTTGAGGGTTCGGTGGATGTTAAATATCGCGCTTTGCTGCGGGAGCTCCTGTTGCGTTGAAGGTTTGGTGGACATTAAAGATAACATTAAGTGACTGTTATTCTCGCGTGGCCTTCTCACGACCCATTAAGTTCCAGACCAGCCTTAACATTACAACAGTTGGGTTGCCTGTTGTTGAATTGATATTGAGCTAAAAGTTTTACAATATTGGCGGCCCATTAATTGTTGACTGTACTGGAGCCCACAATTTTCAATATAATAAAGAAGCTCTTTTTTATCAAGTCAAGTAGTCAACAATTGTAGGCAGGCAGAAGCATTGTCAGCGCATGTTTGTAAAAGAATTTGGTGCAAGTTAAAATGTGTGCACCGTAGAAGTGTCACACAATTAATAGTATATATAATAATAGTAAAACCATATAAGTTATGATGTTTTCTTATTAATAATACTCTCTTCTCCAACAGATATTTGAAATTGATGATAAAGATGGGAGTGTCAAATTCACATACATGGGACAAGATATTCTAGAAAGCGAACGACTTCAGTATACGGTGCCACCCGATGTGTGGTTTTGTGCATTCCCGACAAGAGACTATGACGTGTTAGCAGACAATCGCGTTGTGAAAAAGGCACCAAGGGACACAGAAATACACTTTTCTTTAGTAGGAACAACGGTTGCACCTGCTTTCGAGCCTGATGACTTTGTGCTTGCTAAACGTTCTCAACTTATCTCTCAGTTTCATGCTCTTGAATCCCTCATTTCTATGTTTACACCGTCCGATTAAAATGCATTACCGATCTCATGCTTTTCGCCGCGATCATGTTAAGAAACTTCTCTTCCTTTTTGCAAGTTACTAAACAAATACATGTGCGAATAAAATATGTAAAATGGTATAGTTAAGAACTTGATTTCAAGCTCCCTTTGGGCTAATGACTGTTTTTACACAATATTGTTGATAACATCCAACTGAAGGACATATCCTTCTTTACAACAACAAAACACATGGGTTTTATCTAATATTTTAAAGTTTGCTTGAAAATATATGATGTTAGTTATAATCTTAAAGTACAAAGTCGGTGTTACATTGCACCGACAAAATGAACGGTTATACCCCACTTTCAAACTACAAATTACAGTATTGTGTCAAGATATATGTCGTACATTAAGAGAGAGAGAGAGACAGTAGAAGCAGAGTGAGACAAGGCGACAACACCATCGGAAGAAGAAGTCACCTCTGTTACCACCACCGTAGCAATTACCGACGTCACAATGTTCATCACCGTATCTGAAAAAAAAATCCGACTAACGACGATGGTGTTGTCATGACTACCAACGACGTCACCACTGTTGTCGTGTGCCTACGCTGCCGACGATTTCTACAACCTTAACAGTAACCTCCTTCGCTCGGTAACCAAGGCCTCACGCATCATCAACGGTTATCACCGTTACAAGAAATGCCATTAGTTCAGGCCGTTAATATCGGGTGTCGATAATGAATGCAAAAACAACACTCAACGACATAGAGGTTGAGGGTTTGTACTTTAGTGATGCCGATCTACACCGAGACAACACATGCAAGCTTTGATCGAGTAGCCGGAACCCTAGATTTTCGAAGATGGTGTCGTGGTGGTGGTCTGAGATGTGGTTGCAGCGATCGCCTGAGAAGGTTGTCACCGGGTACCTTGTCTCCGGCACTAGTTAAGAAGATTTAGAAGAGTATACATGAGATTCTCCAATAAACTATCGCAATAATATCCTAAGTGATTATTTTTTCAACCATATAACCATGATAATCATCATGAGTAACTACAAAATGTTGAAAAATAAAATCATTAAGTTACTTAAACAACACTAATCTTCACCTTAAGAACCTAGACCACGAGTTGTACTTTATGCATAAGTAGCAAAAATGCCCATCGGGCTTAAGCTGAAAGTACAACCATTCATGAAAACTGTACAACTAGGATTCCGCTAACTGTTGATCTAGTTCGGCCCAGAAGTCATCATCGTTTTCTTCAGTTGCATCAAGGTTCCCGCCAGCGCTATTTTGTGACTCAGAGTTTTGGTTTTCCAACAGTTTCAGTTGGTTGAGTCCTGTTTTTTGATAAAACAGTTCTTTCTGCAAATTCCAATCTTCGATTGTTTTCCCAACTACATCTCCGATCAACGTATGATCTTTTGCAATGTGGTTTACATCTTGTGTATCTATCACCTTTTCAGCTCCTTTAGAATGTAAACAGAAAGATAATTAAAAACAAAACCAATGTTCGATCGCTTATTTGAACAATTTGTAATTTTCCATATCCAGATTCCAACAAGACCAGTGTTACAAATTTTGACATTTGTAAGATTCAGTTTATTTAAAAACCAACATAAAACCTGGAAAAAGAATACCATGAGAGCAATAAACCACATTAAAACCATATATTTGACTTTTGAGGTCAAACCTATGATCTTTTCAGCTTCCTTGACTTTAATGGTCAAATCTGTGACCTTTTAGTTTTAAATCTACTCGAATTTTGTGTTGATTTGTTTGTTTTTTTTTTTTTTCTGAAAATTCCCATGTTGGCCTACCAAATAATCAACTATAATGTTAAACACTAGTTGATGTCGCCCAAAACGTAAAATTGTTCATTAAACTAAGATATACAAGTTTATATCAGCATGAAAAAGGAAAAAAAAAAAAAAACCTTTGATGGCTAGCTCTTTCGCTATAGCATAATCTGTTGACATTTTCTTGAGAGATTCAACTTCCAATTCTTTTCCCTGAATCACAAGCACACACTGAATTAGCACACATCAGATGAATTTGTTGTGTCCGATTTTCTAATTTTATACCTAATTATCTAATATTAAATTCGAATACCTCCTAATCAACTATATAAATAATCATCTGATTCTGATTCTTGAATCCACAATAATCACTTTGAGATGAACTCAAACACCCCTAAAATATTGCATATGATAACATTGATGTATACTCATTACTCACCATGTCCATGTGAATGTACCGTTCAATCTGTGTGTCAGCAAATAACCTGTAACAGAAAAGTAACACAACTAATAAATGCTCATAGCAAAACACATGTGGAGCAAACTGGTAGAGTGGTATCTTTTATTTTCCTCCATGGTTTCGAATTTTGAAATAAAAATGTATTCGAAAAGATTAAATTAAAAACATAAGTCATTTTAAATAAGACGATTTAGTATGGTGTAAGCATTTGAATACACATTGGGCGACTGCTGACATATTTAACCTGTCGCGCCCATGTCATTTCTTGCTATTCGTTTATACTTAAACATATACAACCCAGATGGCCGGGTATATAAATGGTTGAACTAGCCATTTTTAGTCTTCGCAAATCACTGAAAAGCAACAATAGTGGCTGCATCTGTGGAGAAAAAGTTAACGGAAAAATAAGTAAAAAAAATTAAAGATTTACCTTTTTACTAGCATGTTGAATTCGGGCATTCTGCATATGTGTTAGTTCATTCACTCTCTCTTCTACAGATCCTTCCTTCAAGTCAATAGCCCGTAAAGGAACAAATTCCTTTCTACCATACTATTAACTAAAAGAGGTACAACTCCTATATTTTCTTTCTTTGCATCAATAACCAGTTCCTTGATTCTCTTCATTTCCCCTGTCAAATAGGAAATTGAGTACAACTATTGAGCTTAAAACAAGAAAATATTATGGAGAACATCAATAATATGACAAGAAATAACATATTTACTCACTCCCTTTTCATCCTTTTATTTTTTTGATCCCCTTCTCAAGGTGGTAAAATGGGCCCAAATTAGTAACTAGTTTACAGATATTTACCATATAGTGCGCCAAAAGCCCAAATGTAAGTCATAGTTGCAAAAGTTGTCCGAGTTGACCGATTACTCGCCGAGTACTCGCTACAGGGTGGGTCACCGAGTATAGCCGAGTTGGCCGAATATTCCGAGTACTCCCCGCATAGGCCGATTCGACCCCGAGTACTCGCCCGACTAGGCCGGGTACTCGCAACTCCCAGTCGGCCGAGTTGGTAGCGCCTAGCGAGTTTTGCAACCATTTATGTAACCACCAAAAAACGGGTCAAAACCGCCACCTATAACCTTCAAGGGGTGGCGTAGTGGTAAGCGCCTCATAAGACCCTAAGTCACATCTTCACTACTCATCACACCATATAAGACGACTAAAACTATCAACTCACTTAATGAAGCAATAGACTAGAAATGAAACCCCAACGTATTAGAAAGTTGTGACATTCTATAAAAAATAAACTTTTAAAAACTTATATCATTTTAAATTCCAATCAAATTTGACAAGCCACCTATTTACGAAAATTTTGAACAAAAAGCATATGGGGTCAAGCCGACTGACACGTACAAAGAATACTAGTTTGACCCGTTACCCAACCTGCCCATTTAGCCACCTCTACTGTAAAGCAACAAACTCAAGAGAAGGTGATAACATACGTAGGCATAAATAAATTCTGAAGGGGGGTTTAAACGGTTGCGTTTCATGTAGACAGTAAAGGCAATAAAGACCACCCAGCCTATGTGATATAGAAGCGGTAGACGTCATGTAACCTGCAAAAAATTATACAAAGCATCATTCACTAGTGAATCAAAATAAGGCACATCCATTCAGTATTAAACAAAGTCCAAAATTTAAGGGTATGGTACCTATGCAATGGGCATAGAGAGATTGCATAAAAAATCCCAACTTTTTGTTAGGCTTTGCTTCAAAGATGCAAGAAAACTTTTTAGAAAGCCATATCCTCTTCATATCAGCCAACAGAGTCATGTTACCCTGAACAATACCAATTAAACCAAAAACAAATTTCATAAACTCAAGATAATTAAAGTTACTGAACAAAAGAGGTGTAATTTAAATAAGAGTTTATGATTGGTACCTCTGCAAACTCATTAATAAGATCATCAACGTCAAGTCTAAAGGGATTCAGGTCCATTGTATCTAAAAGCTATTGATCTTTCCACATATATATAATATTTCACCTGATCATCATTACACATATTAAGAAAATAAGTACAAATAGTGATACACAATGTACAAGTACGTTTAACCTGCGAGCCCATTGGCGACTGGTGAGGAAGTCCGGTGGTTAGGGCCGAGCAACTTTTACCATTGGATTTATACTTTGCTCCTCACCAGACCAGACTTTTAAAAGGGGCTGGACTTCTAATTTTTAACGGAACAAAATTAGAGCATTCACAGTAGCCTCTCTTTCTCTGTCTATATAACTTAACCTAAAAACACCATTCTCTAAATTTATCTCTCATTTTCTATATAGCTCCCACATCAGGTTTTGCATCTCTATCTCTATATTCTTATTTTATAATTGATTTATTTTTCTTCCATTTACAATCTTAACTACTAGTCTACTAACTATTTCGTCATATTATCTTCTTCTTTTAAAATTGACTTCTAATATATGTTTATAGAAGTTTCAATCTCAACCCATTTTGACCCGTTACCCAACCCATTTTAAAACAATGAGTCAACCATATTGAAACTAGAAACTGATGTATTTAAAGGCACCTTACATCGAAATGCCGTATTTCAAGTTAGAGAGTTATGTTAATTAACTTGCTTAGCTAAATCCTGGAGATGGAGCCCTTATCAACATGTTTGACTTTAAGGTCATACCCTTCAATCTTTACTGAAACTACTTTCTGAATCAAATGTAAAAAGCCATAGTTTTACATCATTTGATACACAAACACGACTGTTGTAGATATTTAAGTTATGTAAAAATATTATGTTTTTTTTTCAAAGAATTCTCTAACTTTGTAAGTATGAAATTATGAATATAGGTCATTTTGTTTTCTATTGTCTATTGTACTCATAACAATAACCAAACAGATGATCACATAAGCAAGATCAGTTCCAGGGTACCCAAATACTATTAACAACTTTAGTGGTTAAAGAAAAGGAAGATTCTATAAAGAACGAAGCCCTAATTGTGCAAAAATAAGCAGACACGAATGAATACGGAGAAGGAGAAAGAGAGGGACCTATAATCACCAGATTCAGGAAGGATCGTTTTATTTCGACACCCAGGATCCTTATATTGACGACCCAATTCGACTCTTATAGGTCTATACACGATTCGTAGTGTCAAAATAGAAGGAGCCTTCAGGAAATAGAAGAGATGACCAAAACTTAATCCATAGCTGATGAAGAGCAGAAGAGCCGCAGAGGAAGTTTTAACCTGATTATATCATTCGGCTTCATCTGTTCTATACAAATTTTAACCACCAACTTTTAGGTATATATCATTATATACAACTGATTTATGATTTACGACGATTTAGCAAATATAAGCGGTCAGAAAAAAAAAAGCAAAAAAAAAACAGGTAAAATGTTCAAACTACCCTGACGTAACTAGACGGAGTTAGTGAATTGGATGGAATTGTCATGAAACTCTAAATCTCAATGGTCCAAATTAAAAAGAAAAAAGAAAAAAAAAAACTTTTTTATAGAAGTGACAAATATCCTCAAATTTCAAGGACCATACTAGCATTTTACTCTTATAAAGATCTTGAAGTCACTCCATCATAGCTGGGATTTCCTTCTTCGGGTAAGAGCATCCACAATGCAAGTGGACGGACCAAACAAATTTCAAAACACCATTGGAGGTGTTGGTCTGGTTTGGAGGGGTTTGCTCAAGCGGACGGTCCTCTAGGGGTTGGGGCGGGGCCCTTTTGTACTTTATGGCTTTATGCTATTAAATTAAAAAAAGTTTTTTGTGTGTGAGGTATAAATTAAATAAAAAGAAAAAGCAGGTGATGAGGTGAAGGTGTGGAATGGTTTATGGTTGGAGGAAAAAAGTGTGTTTAAAAGGGTTGTGGTTCACTGGTTTGTAATGATGTGGCATGGTGACGTAGCGGTTTGGAGTAGTTTGTTGGAGCTAGCATTGTGGATGCTCTAAGTAGTGGTTGTGGAGAACCACGTAAAAAAAAACCCACCATAATGAAGCAATTTGAAAGTCTATATATCATAAAAGTTTATATACCATAACAAAACAAAATTTATGCAGTTATATCGCATAATTAACTTTTACATGCAGTGACGGATCCACAAATTATTTTCTATAGGTTCCCTTTTATGATGGTCAAACGTTCACAACTAGAGTTTTTGGCTGGGTCAGGTTGGGTCGGATCGGGTCACAGGAACATGCTAAAAACCTAAATTTCATATCAAATTTCCATCGGCATTAACCCTTAAATTCAAGTTTAAAAATTAACTAAATTTGTTAAAGAACTAATCTTTATTTCATATTAGATACTATCCTATAAAAAACACAAATCACAAGTAACGAGTTCATATCAATTTCCAGCAGCGTATATTTACTTAGAAAAAAAAAAAAGTAGCTCAAAAAAAAAAAAAATCGCCTACTTTTGCTGCTCATAATCGTCGAGTAAATGTCGATTGGATCATGCAGCCATGAAGGACTCCAAACCAATTGCTCTAAATAAATACTAAACAAACAATAAAAAAAAATCCCAGATGGTTTAACTAAAGGTGTAGACCAGCAATCCAGCATCAACATACGTGGAAGTCAAAATTAGAAAGACGCCAAACAAGTTTTAAGGCTAAGAATTAGGGCAAAATGTAGGTACATATTAATTTTAAAATCTGGACCAATTTTTACATCCCAAACAAGCTTGAAACTTGAAAAGAAGAGAAAAAGATTTGCATACCTGAAGTGGATGCAGGCAGTGGCGGATCCAGGAATTTTTTTCAGGGGGGTTCACTTTTTAATACTCTAATTCCATATGACCAAACATAAAAAAATTCGGATCGGTTTGGCGGTTCGGGTCGGTTAAAACAAGGTGAATCAAGGCAAGGCAAGACAAGGCAAGTCAAGTCAAATTTGGTCGGGTAAAAGTGTAAAACTAATGTCCACAATAATCGCACTTTCCAATTACTAGACCCTAGATTCATAGTTCATGCGGACCATAAATAGCAATCATCTTAACAAAATTTCAATCAATTAGTTAACCTATAACCATTGAGTCCATAAGAACCAACAAAATGTTGTCACAACTTAACAATCAACAAGCAATGAGTTTATCAAGTTTATTGTTGCTTTTAGAGGAGTAAAAAATATGCACCTTGTTCACTTCAACAGAAGGTGTCATCAATTCACCAATCGATCAAATTACCAACGCAAGTGAAAATTAGCAAATAGCAACTAAATCTGTATCAATAAAATATGTATTAAAATCAAATTATGAAATATAACTCAAACACACCAGTAAGTTCCATGTCCATAATCTTTTTCAATAGATAAAAGAAAGAAACTTGACAGCCAATAGCAATACAGGTTCATAATCTTTTTTCAATAGATAAAATATTAACAAATGCTTATGTGAGTATCTTAAACAAACATAATTTAAAGGAAAAGTTCACTACCTTTGGGTTGTGGTCCGTGAAATGAGTTGTGGAAGTGGAAGAGACTCAGGGAGGAAGTCGGCTGTCGGGTATTCTCATTTGTTTAGAACTGTGAAAAATCAAACTTCAAAGTAAACCTCTCAACAACAATATTACAAAACAAAATCAAGTTGCTAACTAAATGAAGACAATATTTAAATCTGAAAAACCTAATTTGAAAACTTCAAACTTCAATTACATCAGAAAGAATACCAAATTCCTATTGGCTATTCAATCACATCATATACTCTAACTAATAGTAATATAGCTGCATTCAAATCAGACAAAAACTACAACATGAACTAAACATCAACAACTAATTACAAAATAATCAAGTTACAATAATATTAATAATAACGTGAATTACCGCTTGAAGAGCTTCAGAAGGTTTGCCTTGATCAATTGGTCCGTGAAATGAGTTGTAGGGGCGGACCGGCGGAGGCGAGTGGCGAGGAGGAGGAGGCCGGCGGGTCGGCGGCGACTGGCAAGGGTTGTAGAAGATGACGGTTTGGGACTTGGGGCTGTGTTTGGGTATGTGAAATGAGGAGTTAAACTGTTAAACAAAAAAAAAAAAAAAAAAAAAAAACCCTAACTTTATATTAAAAAAAAAAAAGAAAGAATAAAGGAGCCGGTCCTCGGAATCGAACCTCAGATCTCTATGTTAAAAGGGAAGGGGAATTACCACTGGAGCACATCATTCAAATGTTTATGGGTTCCTTTATAAAATATTTAGGGGTTCCTATCCAATTTTCTATATATAATAACACTAAAAATTTCAAACCGAACGGGTTCCTGGGAACCCCCTCCCGAAGCATAGATCCGCCCCTGGATGCAGGGGCAGTGCCGCCGGCCGGAGGAAGAGAGGGACGACCGGACGACAGTGGTGGAGGTAGGGAGGGACGATGTGTTTGTTATGTTTGTTTGTTTCATAGTTGAAACTCAAAACATACCCTAGGTTTTGTATTAAAAAAACAAAACTAAAAGCACCTCAAGGATCGAACCGGAACCTGTTCGCTATTATGAAGGGTTTCTTTCTAGTTTTTTATATTATTTTTTAAAAGGCCAACAAAGTGTCTAAGGCTCCTGTGAGAATCAATTTATGACAAATTCAGGATACCCATGAGTACCCGATACACCAATCCAGGGAAAACCTGACTATCCACCCGCTCAAAGGCACGACAGTGAATAATCGGTAAAACCGGTATCCTTCAAGGCTCGAACTTGTGACCATTAGGCCCCAAGTCACATATCATTAGATCTCCATATCACTTCACCATAAGGTGGGTACCATGATTTCCAAACCAAGTTGGTTTATGGAAACCCACTTGCGCTGTGTTCCCGAGTTTACTTAAGAGAGGAAAAGAAAAGAAGGAAGGAAAATCCTTCCCTCCCCTTTCTTTTCTTTTCCTCTATTTTTTTCCTTTCTTTTCTTTTCCTTTCATTTTCTCATCAAATATAGCTTAGTTTTTCTCTCATTTTCCTCTCTTTTCCTTTCATTTCCTCCCATAAAAAAACTTTGGAACAACACATTTCATCGTTCCCTCCATTTCCTTCTTTTAATAAAAACTCGGATGATGCCATGATTATGGGTGATTGGTCGACTTGTAATTTTGATACGTTACGTCGGGTTCTTAGAGTTTTCCATCTATGCTCGGGGTTGTGTATTAACATTCATAAGTCTACGCTGTTTGGAGTGGGTATGGGTGTGGATGAGATTGGGGATATGGCGAAGACCCTAGGGTGTCGAGCGGGGGAGATTCCGTTCACTTATTTGGGGATTAGTGTGGGTGCTAATATGGGGAGGATTAGCAATTGGGACCCGGTGGTGAAGGTGGTAAAAAATAGACTTTCTAAATGGAAGGCGAAGGTTTTGTCGATTGGCGGTAGACTAGTGTTGATCAAGTCAGTTCTGGAGAGTTTACCATCATATTACTTCTCTCTTTATAAAGCTCCGGTTGCGGTTATTGATTGTATTGAGTCTCTTATAAAGAGATTTTTATGGGGTGGTGACTCGGATGTTAGGAAGGTGCATTGGGTGGCCTGGGAGAAAGTTACGTTACCTAGGTCGAGGGGAGGGTTGGGTCTTAGCCGCCTCGGTGAATGCAATAATGCGTTTATTCTAAAGTGGCTATGGAGGTATCGGGTGGAAGCGGGGTCGATGTGGAGACGAGTCGTTGATGCCATTCATGGTTCGGTTCGTTGTTGGGAGACCTATCCATGTAAGTCTTCTTTCTCGGGTACGTGGTCTAAGATTGTCAAAGCTTGTAGTAAAATTAGAGTTGGTGATTATATTGGGCCGAATATGGTTCGGGGTATTCTGGGTAATGGGGTTAATATAAGGTTTTGGTTGGACCCTTGGCTTAAAGAGGTGCCGCTTAAAACTTTATTTCCGAACATATTCCGGCTTGAGAATAATAAGTGGTGTAGTGTGGCGGAAAGGTTATTGGGTTTTGATGGGGCTGGGCCGGTTGCTTGGGAGTGGAGGAAGTACCCGGTTGAGGCCCACCAGGTTGTTGAGCTGATTGAAGCCCATCGGCTTTTATTGGGCCAAGCTTTGTCTAACGAGCCGGACACTTGGGCTTGGCAAGTTAAAGGCCCAGTGGCGTTTACTGTATCTGAAGTCAAGGCGTGGTTAATTTCTGCTCGGGTAGATGGTCAGTCCAGTCCGGGTAGGTTTCCGTGGTGTAAGTGGGTTCCCCTTAAGTGTAATGTGTTCATGTGGCGTATGTTGCTCGATAGCATTCCGACTAAGGTGGCGTTGGGGAGAAGACATATATTGAATGGTGATTTGTCTTGTGTTTTTTGCAATGATGAGGATGAGAGTGTGGATCATATTTTTACCGCTTGTGGTATGGCGGCGGGGGTGTGGCAAGGTATTGCTAATTGGGTGCATCTCCCTCCTATTTTTCTATTTTCGGTGGGAGATTTGATAGAGGTGGTGAACTCGGCGGGGCATAGTAAAAGAAAGAAAGAGATATTGGTTGGGATATTTATGGTTGTATGTTGGCGTCTTTGGAAAGCTAGAAATGATAGAATCTTCAATCATAAGTCGACTACAGTGGTGGAGCTTGTGGCAGATATTAAGGCGTTAACGTTTTTATGGTTTTGTAATAGAACGAAAAGTGTTGGGGTGGATTGGAAGGGTTGGAAGTCTTTTTCTTTTGATGTTATGTAAATAGTTGTGGGGCTCCCGGCTTGGGAGTTTTCCCGTTTGTGTGTTTTATGAAGTTTGCCTTTCAAAAAAAAAATAAAAACTCGGGAACACACCCTCGTTTTCCTTTCCTTCCTTTTCCTTTCTTTTCTTCTTATAAGTTAACTCGGAAACACAGCGTTGGGGAAGCTTAAACAACCCATGTTTACATGTTCACTTTTGTAATATATATAGATTAAACAAAAAGAGGGATGTCACATGGTACTAGGTAGTCTAGGTGAGGCCTTGTAGCATTCGCATCAGTTTCATCAAATCCTCTCTATTAAATTACACTAAAAATCATTATTCCACCTCAAAAATTTTCTCTCCTTCTTAAACAAATACGGAGTAATACTTTTTCATATTTTTATTATTACATTTTCTCTCTTCTCACTCATAACCACTTACAAAAATATTAAAATATTTATAAAGGTGAACATTGCTTTCACCAAATAATTTGAGGGAAAATATCTTGAAAATGTATAATTTGATAGTTGAAATCTATATACATTATGTATAATTTTATCGGTTAATTCGGTTATGCCCACTGGAAGAACTTCTTTGGGGCCACAAGCGCCCCCCCCCCCCCCCCCCCCGGTTTTGTTCATAGTGTATTTTTTCTACCTAAAAATTTCGAATATTTTTTTATATATAGAGTATCCCCCCTTATTTTACTGAAAATGCAGTCAAGTTCCGCTAATGATTATTCCACACACCAAGATAAATATTTCGGTCAATTGATTATTGTTTAACCTAATAAATCTAAATGTTGTTACCCGCCACAACACGCGAGCACCCCAGTAGTTATATTATTATCTGTGTAAAAATAAACTAGGTATAACATTTGCTTAAAAACTAGCAATTAGACCCGCGCGCGTTGCGGCGCGGGTACATTGCAGACATCCAATGGATTAGTCAAAACGTTATGCGACGTGCGAGCGATGTTCAACGGGCCCATTGTAAGCGTTGTGTTATACGCGACTTTATGAGAATGCATGTGTTGCAGCGACAGCGTAGCGTTTGCGATTTCATTACACACGGTACGATAATGACATTAACATGACTGTTATACGCTAGCAAAGCAACGTCAATGTGGTGGCAATTTGTTAGTCGTATTTTCTTATCACTTCAACTTACACAAATAAGAATGGCACTATGTTAACTTCAATAATTATTTTACCTGAATGTTACCTGATTTTGCAAGTTATAATTCCAAGGTCACCAACCCATTTAAATAGGCAACTGATATTTAGAAAACCAGTTGCTCCACCGCCCCAGGTATTATCTCCTCTCTTTCTCTAAGATATATACACAGTAAACCTTTTCAGTTCCCTCAAACAACGTCATCGATACTGAAACCACCACCATACCACCATTTCTTTTGTCCGAACATCACCACTACCCCGCCCTTGACCAGATCCAGTGCAAAACGAAAATGAGAGATACCACAATATCGTAACCATCTAGACACCACCGCCGCTAACCGATGGATCGGTACACTGTCAACCATTGTTGCAACCGTCGAAAACAACCTACCTTCCCGTTCACTGCTGGCCGGAGAAAGTCCGAGTAATAACTCACAACCACCACTATCACAACGATAACAACCTCCATCACCGAACAACGATTTCTGGGCGGTTTGGATACGTTTTCTGGTGGTAGCAGCTTGCAAAATGCCAGGTGAAGGTGGTCACATGGACCCACCGAATATTTTGACGGGAAAAAAAACTACCAACGGCTGGTAAAAAACGGTAAAGGGGCGATTCGAGATGGCGATGACTGGTCGGTCGTATCGAAGACCAGGGCGGTAAGAAACACCGGCGACGGCTGCAGATAAAAGTTGGTAAAAGCAAGATTCGAAACGGACCCTCTTAGATAAAATGAGACGCGAAAACCGGAGGAGCGATGGTCGGCACCGACGTTGTGTTTTAGTATATATATATATATAGAAAGAAAAGAAAAAATATAACTTCATCATATGGAAATAGTAATAAGAAGATGGACAAATAATTCGGCAACGTGTCGCTCTCTGTAATTCCCATGATCATACGCGTCCGTTACCGGTTCACGCTGCAAAACCACGTCCTACGTACTCAACCCTCTCATCTCATCTTCTTCACACATTACCCTTTTTTTAATTTTATTTTACGGTTTCCATTGATTCCACAACATTATATTTATTATACCCGGTCAGTTTTTCTATATTGTGCTTCATTTCTTTTAACCATACCATAATATATATAGTTTGTTTTATTTATTTATTCCTATTTCACTACATGAAATACTTATATTAATTTGTTGCCTTCTTCTATATTACATATACACATATATGAATTAAATTAAATTAGATTCTATACATACATGCGTAATATTGAAAAGTGATTTAATATACTTGTAATCAATGTTTCTTTTTTGTTAGATTAAATTTGTCAAAGCCATAAATAATTATTAAATATTTAAGAGTTTTAAGCATATTGAATTACATATTGCAGAATTAGAGATGAACTATCTTGATGAGAGTATAGAGAGAGATTACCACACACTAGCCATTATTATTGCAGCATGTTGTGTCCTTATAGCCTTGATTCTATCCTTTGTTACCATTGTTCAACATCTCAAATTTTACACCAAGCCTGAGGTATTTTGTATGTTACATGTGTAAGCCGCCTTTAACTCGCATTTGCATTTGTTGTTGTTTGTTGTTTTAAAAGTTATGGTTATGTTTCCACAGGAACAAAAATGGATTGTGTTAGTTCTCTTAATGGTCCCTGTCTATGCCATCGAGTCGGTATGTATCCAACCTTTATATGTAGTAAGTAAGCCTTCGCATGTTTTTATCGACCCTAAGAACTAGTCGGGCGAACCACTTATGGGCCATTAGGTAACTCCATACAAAGCGAAACTTATGCCCGTTTAAGTTTGGCCCACTGGCGGACCCACAATCTACTCAAGGAGGGGCGGGTACCCACCTTAATAAAAAAAAAAAGTTATAGTGTAATTTGTATGCAAAAATTTTGACTGCACCCCTTAAAGGTTCAGTTAAACCCAGTGATTGCACCCCTAGAAAATAGTTTATGGGTCCGCCAGTGGAATTTGGCCCACTTGATTTTGTCTTGTTGGTCTAAATAAGAATGTTGTAATTCTTGTTTGAGCTTTGTATTACATAGAAAAGACAAAAGTGAGAAGTAATGAATCATGGATTTGGTGTTTGTCAGATTTTTTCCTTGTGGAAACCGAAGTTTGCGCTTGCTTGTGACATTTTAAGAAGTTGCTATGAATCAGTTGCCCTATATTCCTTTGGAAGTTATTTGATCGCGTGTCTTGGTAAGAAGAGTTGTTAGTCAGGTATATGCATGTTATTTAAACACATTTAGTCCTCATAATTTAATTATTTTAGGTGGTGAAAGAAGAGTTATTGAATTACTTGAACACGAGAAAGAAAAACTGCTGAAAAAGCCATTGCTAGACGGCAAGGATTTGAAACAAGATTTGAATAGAACATCATTATGCAAATTCTTCAGACAGCCGCGTGTTCTTGGGGAAGGATTGTTACAAATTGAGAAATTTGGACTAGTGCAATATGTTAGTTACAAAGCCGTCTCTTAGCTAAAACATATATGCGTATTGTAAATTTTTTAAGCAGACAACTGTGAGAACTGTATAAACACTTTTACATATTGTTTTAACTATTATTAAGCACCACTTTTTCTTTCTCGCACCATATTGGCAGTGCACTACATACAAGCGTTTATGTGGTTCTCATAGTTCTCTACTCAAAATTGATTAATGCATCGCATATTCACGCCCCATCATGACTAATACATTGTAATATTTTTCTTTACATTCTATGTATATTTCAGATGATTTTGAAGACGTTATGTTCGTTTGTGGCAATGGTATTGGAGCTTTTGGGTGTATACGGTGATGGCGAGTTCAAATGGTACTACGGGTATGTATTTGACCAATTTTTGTAACTAAAATCTCAATAAATTTCTGTTAAATTTTCCCAAACATATAACACCAGTCCGAATGCAGGTACCCGTATATTGCTTTTATAATAAACTTTAGCCAGATGTGGGCATTATACTGCCTAGTGAAATTCTACCATGTGACTCATGAAAGACTTCAGCCAATAAGACCTCTTGCAAAATTCATCAGTTTTAAAGCCATTGTTTTTGCGACTTGGTGGCAAGGCGTCGGCATTGCATTGTTATGTTACCTTGAAATTCTGCCTAACCAGGGACACTTTCAAACCGAATTACAGGACTTTTTGATCTGTATTGAAGTAAGGTTCCTTTTCTACGCCTCAAAGCTAGTTTTCGGTGATATGATTACAATACTGTTCAATGTTTTAACTGCATATTTTTGTGACAGATGGCAATTGCAGCTGTAGCTCATGTTTTTGTGTTTTCAGCAAAAGCGTATCATTTTTTGCCTGTATCCGAGTATGGACAAATATCCACCAAGACGATCAAAGTGAAAGTAGAGGAAGGTGATGAAGAAAAACCGGCTGTGATTGAAAAAACAGAAACAAAGGTCGAGGCTCCCGGAACAAGTGTGAAAGAAAGTATGCAGGAGATAGTTGTTGAAGGCGGTCAGCATGTAAGTCCTGTTGTCCTAACTCACAAACAGCAAGCCGAATTTTTTGAAAGAAAAGCCTTATATTTCTACTGGTGTTTGTAGGTTGTTGATGATGTTAAACTGACTATAAATCAAGCAATTGAACCTGTCGGGAAAGGTATGACAAAGATTCAAGAAACAATCCATCATCTATCGGTTGGTGATGATGATAAGAAATCAGAAGTTGAAGTTGATTCATACGAACAAGATGTTACAAAAATCGCGTCTGATGGATCAACTGATGAAGATATTGAAAAACTCGAAGTAAGAGTCGAAAAAAACAAACAAGAAGTTTCTAAAAATAGAACTCTAGAAACTGCAGAAGTAAGTGTTGAAGAATATAAACATGAATAAGAAATAGTTGACTGTATTATATTAGTTTGTTTTACATGCCGATCAATTCCTTATTCAATCTTTTACAATGTTTACAACACGGATCGGGTCCCACTAGCTTCGTACATGTTAGCCTCTATTCTTTTTACAGTTTCGTATACGATCCTGCTCTTTCACCATAGCACATCATATTTTTGCTTCAGATTTCATTGACAGCAAGCGGAACAGGTCAAAAGACCACATGGGTCAACAAAATCGAACATTCGTTGTTCATTCTAGAACAAGCTTGAATGCAGCACATACAACAGCATTTGCCAAACACATCTGCACAGCAATTACCAGTCACTCTCATAGGCATGTCTGTTTTGCTGGCTGCCTGGCCAAAATGCGGAGGGATGTTTTCTGATGTTGCAACCATGTTGCCAAACCCCATACCCAAGTGATGCAACCTATATATTTTTTCGGTCTTCAGCTCTTCTTGATTAGGTTTCTTTTTTCCTACAGGTATTTATACAAAATCTTAAATCTTTTTTTTTGGCTAAAAAAGAAACGAGTCAAACGGGCAAACATAGAACAGTTTGCAAAAGAATAACTGTTTTTTCCGGTTTTTCCAGATGTGTTGTAATGTGGTTCTGTCTTTAACATGATCATATGTGTGTATTCAGACACAGCACCTGTCTCTAGGCTGATCTTTGCTACCTGCAGAAAACACTAATTTTAATATGTGTCATTTAATCATGTATATTTTAGCTCAACATAAGGTTGCTTTTTGTTACAACTGACCTTCTCCTCAAGTTTTTTATCTTGTGAAAACCATGCCTGTGTTGTGTATGATTCAATATGATTCTTTGCCAAGACCTGATGACCAAAACAAAATTAAAATGGTTTCAGTCTCTCTCTTTTTGGTACTATTAGAGGCGGTGAGGTCCATATTTAGGTCAAAGCCCTTAAGTTTGGTTTTTTTAAACCATTGCAAATCAAAATCAAACCGTTCGAGTATTGTTTAAACAAAACTTAATCATGTGTATAATTAAACTTAAAATAATTAAAGGACGAGGTAGAACATAAAAAGTTACATAGTCTAAATTCCCACAGTCCGACATGGTTTCAGTTCTGATAGGTTTTGAGTATAAATAGAATTGTAAACTCAACCGTTCGGTATGGATTGAAATTTTATAAACTGACCGAGCAAACAAAATTTCTTTTACAAAACGGATCATGGAAGCAAACCGATAACTGTTTGGATGATTTCATGTTTCAAAATGACCTATGAACACCCATGCTATCCATGTCTTCTTCATTTTTGTCGTGTTTTTAAGCATTCACTATAAACTTTTGCTGAGGTTCATACCTTTTCAAGAGGTATGTCCTCTGTGTGTTGTCCTTCTATCTCAATACTGAAGTTACTCATATCAGCAAGGGTGCCCTTAGCTTCCAGTTTATCTGGGAAATTGCCTTGTATCTCCCTGATATGATCAATGGTCTATTATAACAAAGATCTGGAATGGTTGAAGGATATATCTGTGAAAAATGTCAATGAGTGAAAATGAGAAACTGTAACCTCAAAGCCGGAAAAAAAAAGATAGTTGCACAAACATACTTCCAGATCATCTGAACCATCAATTACAATGTTGGTCAATATTGTTGAAGAAGCTTTAGAAACCCAAATTTGCATTCGAGTTTCAATCGAGTCTGATCAAACATATGTCCAACAATAGTCATCAGTGACCTCTCATGTATGTTGTTCAAAAGAAACCAAAACTTCTTAAAGCGTGAATTACCCGCGTCATAAGAAGCATCATAATGACCCTTGCTTATCATTGCAAGCATTCGCAAGAAGTAATGATTGCAGAATGAACCTACAAGAAAACAAGGAGGCAAGGTGCTTATTTGCTGTTGTCAGAAGCAGAATTAGTATGATAATATACAATTTATGCATACCGGGATCAAAAGAATTACCTACGTCGAACGTGTGAATACGAGGAAACTGTTCTGATCCTTTGCTTTTTTGTTGCATCTGCATAACTTCGCAGATCTGTCTCTCGTTTTCTGCAGCTCCATCGGTGATAAAGAAAACCATTTGCTGGTCCCCGAGAACATTTCAAGGGCCTGAAAATCATAAAATATCAGTGAACAAAGCTGACACCTGAGATGAAAAATCTTTTAACATTATGAACAAAAAATAACCTGGTCTAAAGCAATTGACATTTTTGTACCACCACTAGCGATGAAATTCGTGTTAATCCACTTGTTTGCTTTTCTGAGTGATACGTTAGTCGCCAACTCTAAAGTTGATGAGTACAAGTGAGTCTGATCATTGAATGCTATTATACCGTAAGAATCATCTGGATCTAGCTTTGAGAGTGTTGCAATCAGCGCGTTCTTTATAACCTCAATCGTGTTCCCTTGCATGCTTTCACTTATATCAACAACAAAAACAACTTCTTTCATGAGCACCTACTATGAGTTGCAGAAGTTAGCATTCAATAGAATCATACTTTCATTGGAAACTATAGAAATCTGTATCTATATGCAAAACTAACACATTTTAGAACCAACCTTTCGTTTCTTATCAGATCCCGCAAAAAGATATAAGGAAAACATGTCCATTTGATCAATACTTTGTGGTGATGGAGACTTCAAGATAACACTCCCAAATGGATTGGTTGTAGAAGCCTGAAACATATCGATGACCACATCAGTTCAACTATAACCTACACTACAGAACATGTATATCAAAACATTTTTTATGGTAATCATACATGGTATTTGAAGACATAAACTAAGTTCAAACTCTATATGAACCCACAAAATTCAAACAATGTGAACTCAAAGAGGATTTTTCATTCTTTTTTGAAGATGTTCGGAACCCTAGTTACTAATTCACATGTGAAATTATGCACAAACCGATGTGTATTTCAGAAATTTCCTCTTCACCCATAGGAATTGCAACACTACAACTGTCGCGAGCTAGCAAAACATGTCTTATCGTCTTTAACAGGTGTCTGACGACGCGAATAACACAAGTATCAAACATGACTATGACTCGTTTAACTACTTTATATCTCATGTTAATAACACAGATGTATGTTTTATGTATCAAGAAGCAGAAGTAATGAACCCTAGCGTCCTAATTTTAATTATTTTTAATACAAGTAAAAAATCACACATCGTACTTTTCAGTATACATTAAACAAGTTTAATTATGTCTTATACAGGTAACGCAATTGGAACAGTATTCTTGCGAAGCTAGATTCTATTTCACATATGTAACTATGTTACTATGCAAAAACCGATTCGAATTTCAAAAACTACCTCTTCACCCATAGGAATCGCGACACGACAACTACAATCCGCATCTCCCATGACACAATGCACCCGCCACAAACCACTCATGGTCACAAACGCCGTGTCCAAATAACAATCCACCTCAAACGAAATCGCATTCATCTGAAGCGGAATCAACGCAGGCGGATCACACCTCCCGTGTACATGAGGCTGATAACTCGGCATATCCGGATTATCCACAATCGTCGGGTTATAAATCACCGCATAAACCATAGGAGACGTCGGGTACAACGATATAGAAGCCTTCTCCATCGGTGTCACCGGTTTTGGCGCCACCACTGACCGGTCATTACCGTAGTATATCCGTTTCGCTAGCCGTAGGCCATTTCGGACCCCGGTTGTGAAGTGATCGTCGTCGTTGTCGTTGTTGTCGTGCATTTTAAATAACGTTGACTTTGTTGGTCAACGATGGGATGATTAGGGTTTCTGGGCGGAGGTGGTGCTATTGTGTGCTGCAATGTTTGTGTTGTCATGTTTTGGATAATAATATTGTCGCCGGAGAAAGTAACGGGAATCCAACGGTCGATTGTAACTGTAACGAGCCAAATTTTGAATTATAGTTATATATATTATAATTATATAATATTAAATTTTGGTCCTTTTTTTTTCATTTACTTTTGCATTTTTGATCCAAATGTTTGTTATTGGTTGGAAAAGATTAATAACTTATAAATTTATTGATACACATGTATGTACAAGTTACATTTGAATTTATGTGGTGTCTACTCTAGTGAATTTGTTTTGATGTTGAGGTTTCTATTTAAATCTGTTTCAGAATGAACTGTTGGAGATTTAGTGTGACGGTGTCTTCGATCGGGTTGGTGGTGGTGGTGTTTGTTGATTTCTTTTTGACCGTCTTGGTGTAGTTTGTTCTTTGGAGTGTCGACTATGGTTGGGGCTGTGTATACAAAAGTTTCTAGCGTGTCGTTGAAGTTGGTTAGTGGTTCGAGGGTGTCTACGATCATGCTCATGGTTGGTCTTTCCTTTTGTCTATGGCTGAGGCATTGGTAAGCTAATTCGGCGACCTTTTGTGCACCGGTCTCTGAGTATTGGCCTTCGAGTCTTGGGTCTAGTATGCGGTTGAGTTTCCTGGCACTCTTCAGTAGCGGCCTAGCCCACTCTGCTAGGTTTTGTTTTCGATTTGGACGGCTTTTGTCCATTGTTTGTCGACCCATTAGAAGCTCAACAAGTACGACTCCAAAGCTATAAACATCACTTGCTGCTGTCAAACGACCTAAAAGAAAACTCACATTAAAATTAAGTAAAAAATTATGAATGAGAATCGGTTTATATTTTACGTACTTAAAAGTTACACCAATTAACATTTAAACATATAGATGATATGTTACCTGTCATGAGATATTCTGGAGCCGTGTATCCATGGGTGCCCATAACTCGAGTCGAAACATGTGTATCATCTCCCTCCGGGCCATCCTTTGCCAGACCAAAATCCGAAAGTTTAGCAGTGTAGTCCTTGAAAACATAAAAACCAAGTTCAATCAGTACCATGAACCAAGAAGATAAAGCATTTAATTTAACAAGACATGTTGGGGCATAAAGAGCTTACGGTGTCTAGTAAAATGTTGGATGTTTTGAAATCACGATATATGACAGTGACTTTCGCTTCATGAAGAAACGCAAGCCCTTTCGCAGCTCCTAGAGCGATTTTCAATCGTGTAGACCATGGAATAGGGACCGAAAATCCTGTAAATCGAATTAAACCAGTTATAAATATATGTACTAAAAACTTAAGATTATGTGTATAATTTACAAAATAAATAAAAAAATAGGCTCCGGATATTCACACAATTTTCCGTTTTATCCAGACAACCCTATACGGGCCGTAGAGGGCTCTACGGACTGTAGTGGCCCGAAGACATCGCGGTAGCTTGGAATCGATCGGATTTTTCGTGCTCCGTTTTTTTTTAAATTTTCGTTGTCTGAGAAAAGGAGACAAGGAAGAAGAATATATCTGGACCTCTACGGCCCGTAGAGACCTCTACGGGCCGTATAGGGTTTAATGCTTCCAACTACCAACTTTTCTACGGGTCGTAGAGACCTCTACGGCCCGTAGAGGTCTAGAATTTTCAGACTGACACACTACAAAGTCAGTCTGATCATTGAATATTCTCGTACCTCGTACCCTCTACGGCTCATAGAGGTCTCTACGGGCCGTCTAGGGTTTAAATGCCTCTCAACAACCCACCTCTACTGGCCGTAGAGAGGTCTACGGGCGGTAGAGGTTACTCGCATTTATTGCACTGACACCCTCTACGGCTCGTAGAGCCCTCTACGAGCTGTAGAGGGCTGTGCAAACCTAAAAGTTGTTAGTGTATAAATAACATGCCTCAAAAAATATCATTTGAACTCACTTCCAAATAGTTGATTCTCTAAGCTGCCACGTGGCATGTACTCATAAACCAACAACCTATGTTCATCTTCACAACAATATCCAATCAACTTCACCAAATGTGGGTGTCTTAATTGTCCAAGAAACACCACTTCTGTCTGTCAAATACATGCAATTTATTAATATTATAAAAAATACTGATAAATACAGTATTGAATAGTCAATACGCGTATACATACCAGCCATTCCTTATGACCTTGTGCACCTTCTAGGTTCAACAGCTTAACAGCCACAGGCTGAGCCTTGAGACCCGGTCTAAGTTTGTCATCTATGAACCCTTTGTGAACCGGTCCAAACCCACCTTGACCCAAGAAATTAGATGAAGAAAAAGATTGTGTGATGACTTTAAGTTCCACGAGGGTGAACACATATAGGTTCGATCCCGGTAATGAATTCGATATGTCCTCCGATAGCATCATCGAGCTGCTTAAATCCGTATACGAGACTCTCTTGATCGAGTTTTGCGACGTAAACGGTCCAACCTTCTTTTCCGTACTGTCAGGCTTGGGCTCGGGCTTGTTTACTGAAACTGGTTCTTGATATTTGAGACAATTCCACCAAGAAGATTTTGATTGTTTCTTTGTTCTCATTTTAAAAATAATTGAATAAAAAAATTGTGAATTTTGATATTAGAAAGTTGAGTTTGGAAAGGATATGATGGAATAGATGAAATGAACATATGGTTTGTGGGTGGTTTTATAAAACAAGTGAAAGAGGCCACACGGCTATTAGCCATAGTCAACAAAAGTAGCTACAGTTTTTTTTATATTTTTTGTTTTTAAATGTTGAATATTATTAGACCTAATATAACACATTCTTTGATTTTTATGTTTATTTTACTCGGCATGTTGAAGGTGGAAAGTTAGTATAGACTTTAATTAAGATCTTTTGACCGTTAAGATTAAGGTTTTATTTGTTAAACATTATTTAATGATGTTCTGGAAAGTTGATGTATGGATGGATATATATAACCTAGGTTTCAATAATTAATAGTTTATTTGTTACTTTAATGTGTGTAGAGTGATAATTCTAGAAAGAGGTGTCTAAATTTCTAGATTTTCTAGAATAAGTAGCATCAATAAGGTGATCCACTATAGCGCAATGGTGAAGGTTTGTGAGGGTTTACGGATTCAAGCCGGTTCCCGCGTTTCAAGCCGGTTCCCGCGTTTGGGGCGGATTGACGAAGCGTATCCCGAAAGTAGGTGAATTTGGCCAATGTAGGAGAAATTTGGAGGGTTTCATTGATTGTTCAAAAAAAAAAAAGTAGTATCAATATGTATATACCGTATAGTATTTAAACTCCGACATTTTAGTTGTAAAATAAACACAACACTTAATCATTAGGATGTTTTCTAAAGAACATAAAGAGGTGTTATACAACAACAAGATTTAAAAATAAATTAAATGAACGTTCAATATATAGCTCAATTTCTTATAGTGGTTCAATTTCAAAAAAGTTACACAAGGGTTAAAGTTATGTGCGTTTAAATCGTTGTAAATACAAACTTCGGGGCTGTTTGGTAGCCTCTTAATGAGGCTCTTAACCATTCAGTAATGAATGATTCAACATTCAGCGCATTTGTTTCAGCCTCTGAATGGAATGGTTAAGGTTGAATCATTAAGACTTGAGATGTTGCTGAACCATTAAGCACTGAATCATTAAACACTGAACTAGGCTGGACCTTAATGAAACTCTCATACCGGGACAAGAAAACTAACCATTAAGAGGTCCAACTTAATGATTCAGCACTTAACTATTCAGACCTCTTAACCATTCAGAGCTCTTAATGATTCAGCACTTAATCAACCAAACAGCCTCTTAGATGAATAGATGGTATATAAGGTAAAAAGATGTGGTTAAACAAAATAACCAATTTGGTTTATTTCCATTACTATTTATTTATGCATTAATTAATTTGCATGCACTATGTAAGTTTTACAGAATATAAATTTTTGCAATATGTAACACCAAATTGGTTTTACAAAATATTAAAAATGATCTTCATGTATGAAAAATTACACAGATAAACTAAAAACTAAATTTTTGCAATCTGTAACACCATTAGTTTAAACTTTTACAATTTGTAACACCTTTAGTCTCTGAAATTAGATGACATGTGTGGACTAAAAGTACTACAAATTGCAAAAGTTTGAACTAAAAGTATTACAAATTGTATAAGTTTGAACAAAAAGTGTTATAGGTAGCAAAAGTGATATTAGTTTTTCTTTTTATGATTTATGATTGATCTAAAACATAGTTCGATATTTGTAAATTTGCTACCAAAACAAACCAAAGCTGAATTTCCTCATACAGTGCACTAAGAAATTCCAATAGTTAATTAATTAACTAGGACGGACGACGTTATTTTTTGTAATAAATAAATAAATTCTAGAAGGAGGTAAATCAAGCTACAAACCAACATTAAATATGTCCATTTTCTAATCCCACAGTACTGGAGTACAATTTTTTAATAAAGTGGAGATATCATAAACATGACTTACACGTATTTTTATTATTTTAGGGTTTAAACTTGTTGATATATTCTAATTTCAACCTGCCTTTTTCAACTTACATTTATTAAATTTAATAAATAAAATACTTTTAATTTGACTTGTTCGTTGACTAATGGATGAGCTGTTTCCAGCCAGCATATGTAACGCGTTAAGAACACTTATTTGATATTTTTTTATTCATATACATCTAGATACTTATATCTTTTAAACGTATTACAAACTAGAGTGTTACAAAACATCCCTGGAAAAATAAATGAAGTATAACTGTATAAGGGTATTTGTTAATTGACAGTAAAAAGGGAATGAAAAACTTAGTGACTTACCTCGAAAATATATTTTGGACCACTGAATTATTATATATAGACGTTGTGGTTTCTGTATGAAGTTGTTTTTCCGTACTAAAAAGTAGTGAACTAATTTCAAAGCATATGTATAATAATCACTGCACAATAATACAATTATATTATCATGCAACATATATACATAATTACACAATTTTATAAACCTTTACGTGAAACACGAGTACAACAAACCTGAAAATAAAATTGTTTTTAAAGTACCATATTCTAATTAATGAGAATAAAATGTACTATTTTATGGTATAGGGGAGGGTTATCTTGAGAACGCTAAATATTGTGAGAACCGTGAGAACAAGTAAAAAAATCAATCAAAATCAAAGTTTTTTTAATACAAACCTTATTATAATCAAAATACAACATTAATAAATGAATGTTCTTTTCAAATAATTCATCTTTTCTTGCAAAAACACTTTCAAATTTACTTTTTACACATGTGTAAATGAAACAGTTTACACATGTACACATGTGTAAAAACAATTTATTTTTGTATATGTTTGAATTTTTATGCGTAAATTGTGTTTTTTAGATTGTATTTTAGTAATAAAGATAAATGTAAAAAGAAATTTTGAATTTGAATGGTTTTAGATACCGTTCTCACGGTTCACACAACGAAATATAAGTGTTCTCAAATTAACTTTCTCCTTATGGTATATATATTTGGAAATACAGAAGTTATGTGCTTTTATTAAAAAAAGGTAAAACCAGATAACAACTCAATAGTTCTTTTTTTTTCCTCACTCCGGTTAATTATGAATTTACCAACATCTTGGTTTCCTTTTATTAAAGGTACATATTTACTTTGTACCATTTTTGTTAATTTCCGAAGACAACATACATGAAGTATTAAAATAATAATCATGCATGTATCAATATAAGGCTAGACGGTGTGGGGACGTGAAGCCGTTTCATGCCATCATCACCACACCGTATGTGGCGTAGGGCAGGTTGGGGGAAGATTTACATAGGCGTGGAGCAAAAGATCGATGATGGTGAGGTCGATGGTTGTGGTTGGTTCTTGGGTCATGGATGATTTTTTATTGGTTGTTTGACTTTTTTTATTTCTTTTATTGATTGTTTGACTTTTTTATTTTATTTAAAAAAAACATATTCACGCCACCACCACCCCGTAGTTTTTTTGGGGGTTGGAGGGGAGTTGACGTGGCTGTTAAATGCCATTTCATGCCCTCTTCACTCCTTGACCACACCGTATAGTATAAAGACATACACGTACACGTATAGATGTGCATGCATATATAGGACACGTATGATGTATGCATCTTTGACGTTGACTTCTTTTCTTGGTTGTTTATAAAAGTTTATATTCGAATATCAAGTTGGGTTTTGGACCCCGTTTAGTTGGCTTTGGCCGAGGAAAGAGACCCATAAATTGAAGCAATATTTTTAATTAATAAATTGTTACGATGTTGTATTATATACTTATAGTGTTGATCTCAACAACCATACACCATAATATTCATATTCAAAATATGATATGGTTAACTGATCATACATCTGCCGTTAGTATCAGAGCATACAACAAGACGAGATAACTTAGAGCGATCAGGCCACCACATATGGTGCCGTGTATTTAGTACCACAACAGTAGGGCGTTTAGCATCATAGGCGTAGGTACTTGTTAGAGATGGGGTTGGCCGTCCCCCTTGAATTATTTTTTGTTTAGTATATATATACATGATCGAATGTCATCCAAACCCTAAGAAATTTCCAAACCGACTTGGTATACAAATACAAACCTTTTTTTAACTAAACTCATACAAATGAGTTATACACTAATTACTTAATTGAACCAATACCCATTATCCAATTAATCCTTATAAACCCAATAATCATTTATAATTTACATCAGTTACTTCATTAGCCCAATACCAAGTCCTACCGAATTGTCGTTCCCATAGCTGCATGTAGTCTTTATATTATGTATTTGAAATCTGATAGGGTTTATCTTTTTAATATGTGTTTGACCCGACCGACTATAAAATTTTTAAATGTAACAACAGATAACTGACCATTAAAAGTTTTTGACCGCATGAAATGAACTCATGGGTCCACCACCGCTCAACATTCAAATCTCAGGTTCTAACTCAATTTTTTTGAATATTCGAGTTCAATTCGAATTCGATAATCAAATACAAACTTTTGATTTCAAGTCAATTCGATTGAAATTTGAATTCAAATTATGAAACTTTATTTAACACAACTATAAAAAGGACTTAACATTTGGGCTCAATATGCAATCCAATGATCAGCCCAATAAGTAATTATTCTAAAATCACTAATTGTCTAACACTAGATTCCTGCCGTATGCCGCGCGTTGCAGCGGCATCAACTCAGTTGTTTGTAGTTTATGGCATATTATGTCATGTGTTAACCATGTGAAAACACGTGTTTTCGAAGTATTTAGTCTAAAGAATTGGGGTTAAAAAGAAATTAGAATCGCACTCGGGTTGGTCCGTTTAGTGAGGGCTTCATCTAACACTAAACATCTTTATCTTTGCATCAAGACTTAGTGGCGTTAAAAGGTAGAATAACTCGAACTTATATCGTTGAATGAAAACACATTATATTTGACCCGACTCGTTTCCAAACACATTTTACATCAAAACGTAGACAAACTGAAAATGTATTATGTCTGACCAGACTCATTTCCGAATTTTTTGTCAGAATGTGAATTTATATTATTTGCATTGAAACGTGAATTTACCCCACACATATCACACAATAATATAATATACAATGTATTACAATTAACTAATTAAACTATCAGTTAATTGTTTATAGTTCACCGAACCTTACGTTTCTCTGATTGACCGTATCTGGCCTGCTTCGCCTTTGTTAACTTCTGTTGACCGCGTTTCACTATCTCGTTGACCACAGTTGACCTGATATACTTCCACTGACACTGTTGGATCAGCTTTGACTTGACGTTTGACGCGTATCAAACTCAACATTTCTCACCCAAAACCACCAACATCATCAAAAACAATGTTTTCAAAAACGGATCAGACTATAGACTGGACGTCTTATTGGTTTACTGGTTAAACCGGATTAACAACCAGAAAACATCATAAATATTATAAATATTTGAAAAGGTATAGAAAATATAAAACATTTCTAACTACTTGTATTTGAATATTAAAATAAAAATAACATTAGCTATTAAAAAAACGTAACTCCATTTAATCACCAAGTATAAATATAATTTTATTACTAATTTGAAAATTTATTACAATTTCAAATAATGTTCAATTTAAGAGATAATAGTAATATGGATGAAGGTGTAGCTTTGATAAATGCAAACTTGCATATCTTAAGACCAGAGGGAGTGAGGCGGTAGAGGAGGGGCGAGAAGCCTTTCTCGGGCGGGGACACCGCCCCTAGGGGCGGGAGAGGAGGGGCGGGAGGTGGGGCAGGGAGTTGTTGCCGGGCGGGAGGGGGAGAGGGATGGTGAGGTGGCATCTTTTCATTGGCTGATTTTTTTCTTTTTTTTTATTTAACACAATATAATATTATTCCTTTCACCGCCCCCCCCCCCCCCCCCCCTCTCTTCCCCCCTTTCACTCCCCACAAATTTTTTCCCCCCCACATGGGTCCCACAAGTGCCACATGGCGCTTCACCCCCTCTTTCCGGCCCCCTCCACTCCCTCTAGTCTAAATATGATTTGGATTGTGCAATGCTATACTCTATATTCTCTCCAGTTCCCTTTCTCTCTACCCTATAGACAGAGTGCTAGCCCCACCCACAACAACCATCAAACACCACCGGCCACCGACACCAGATCCAACCACAAAGCAACCACTTAAACCTAACATAACGATCACCTAGTCGCCGCACCATATCACAGCGATCTAACCTACGTCACCACAACACCAATACTCAAGTCGGTTCACCACCACATCACAACACAGTCGTACTATCGTTGCCGCAAGTTTCAGTGAAAAAGAACCGCTGACACTGTTGACGGAGTCGTGCCGCTGACTGATTAGGTGATCGAACCCCTTGATAGCCGGAATCAGTACCTATACCCTAGCCTCAGTCGATATGACGAATCTATCTGAGATCTGGTACATGTAGCTAGAAGATACCTTAGTGAGCAACCGACCTAGTCAATGGTGTTGGTGCGTCTCCGCCGCGGGAGACCGTATGTGTGAAAGAGAGAGAGGTGTTCAATTGTTGTTTGTTCTTCTTGTCTAAACACCAACGCCAAGTACCACGTCTAACCATTGCC
The DNA here is from genome assembly GCA_030844895.1 of Ambrosia x helenae. NCBI lineage: Eukaryota > Viridiplantae > Streptophyta > Magnoliopsida > Asterales > Asteraceae > Ambrosia > Ambrosia x helenae. The sequence goes on along the minus strand of JAUTDX010000257.1, from coordinate 127,507 downwards.
GCTTGCCATCATGCCTAGCCACTACCGTCAACGACAAAGTGTCACCGTCTCCATCACCCTGTCCCATTTATACATAAATAAGAATGGCATTTTTGTAATTTTGATGAATGGTGGTTTCGTCATCTCAGTCGGTAGCACCGACCATGCATTTTAAGATGTATATATAATTTGGGTCACTTATATAGTTCCATTTTAGTCCACAAGCATCATTAAAGAAAAATGAACCATTTAGGGTTTATGATTAATTTTGAGTTCATTTGCTTTGTTACTTTGTTCAATTTCGAGTTCATTCAGGCTTTATCGAAATCAATCTTCGAAGTTAGCCATCATTGTGATTTTGGAGTTGGATTCGAATTTGAATCCAACTTATTTTCGAATTTGAAGTTTGAATCCGGTTACTAAATTTGAATCAAATTTCTATATCGAATGACTCGATTCAGTTATTCAAGCATTCAAATTTCGGTTCATTGAACGCACATGTGTGACTTGATACCTCCATGGGTGGTTAACAGCTAACTATTATAAGAAATCACACACAATAGACAACAAATTATGCCAACATTCAAAATTGTGTAGGGTTGCAGAACCATAATATATGACAAGAACATGTGAACAACTCTGTAAACTGCTAGAAAAAAAATGCAAGCTAATCATGCTCTTGTCCTCGTTTCGGAAAACAAAAACTCATTTTTTTCTGATACAAATACAAACATGAAATGGTATAGATAGATATTTGTTCATTTCACAATGGAGACACATGGGCTGTTTCATTCAAAAACAAGCAGCCGAAAACATAGTTATAGAAATCTCGAGCTTTGACTGTTTCTCCTCCACCGAAAACAGTTTCCATATCATATTTACAAGCTCTAGTGCAATCAGGGCAATAAGTAACCTGCAATTACCGGAAAAAAAAAACTTATGAGCCAGAAAATAGATCACTTTGTATGCATGTGTGTAAGATAATGAGATTCAAGTCAAAACACCTCCAATAACTTGGGTTTAAAGGAACTATCAAGCATGACATCGACGCCATACATAGCTCTAGCAGTTGGACTATGCATCTCTGGATGAACTAGTGCTGCCGACTCAAAAACCTTCCGGATCATCTGTTTAACCCTTGAATGGATTTCCAGCCATTCAACTGCAATTCTCAAAACCAATCATCATCATACAAACCAGGTGTTAAAAAATGTCAAAATGCCAATAACGTTAAAGACAAAACAAACCTTGATGTTCCTTCTCAAACTCCTTAACAAACTCTGGTGTGTTCATGTGATTCAATGTTCCCCGGTAGTTCTGATAGTTTGGAACACAACAGTAGATATCTTATTATATGTCATAACTTGATATAGAATGGGCATATTATGAATGTTTAAAAAGACAAAATGATTACCATGACAGTGAAGTGTGTCTCGTACTCGTACAAACTCTTCTTATCCAAAGTGTATGTATTGTTTGCCAGCCTAACCTGAAACGGTATATAACCAAATTAAAGAAAAAAAATATGAATCAAATTCACACACAGTAAAAAATAACGATAAAAAAAGATAAATAAAGGAGAAATGCCACACAAATGTAACCAAGAACATTTGTTTCTCTACATACCCAAAAAACATCGGTAATGAATAACTCCAATGGGCTAATACTGCGAACAAGAACAATATACCGAATATCAAATTTCCTTTCCTTAAACAAAGCTGGCTGCTCAATATACTTTTGACATATTTTTGGGCCAGTTTCCATGAGACGTATAATTGCGGATAAATTTCCAGTAACCGTTGTATCTATGGTTCTAGCCATGTTCCAAGGCTTCAAAATCCATAAATTGTCGGCTTTATCATTCTCACGTACATAATAGTCCCCAATAAACTGAGTAAGTTGTGTTTCAAGATTATAAGTTGGCTGAAACCATTCTGGGGATCCATAAGCCTGTAAAAGTAACAATAAATTTAAGCAAATCACACCAAAAACAAATAGTAAAGAAATGGAAAACAATCATATCACCTTTTGAACTGTTTCTGCCAAATGGTGTTTCATGACAAGACAAGCTTCAAAAGGAAACTGATTTATGTATTGTTGATCATTTAACCCTATGACCTTCCTTGTTTCCTCATCCACCTGCATACTTGTCCAAACTATATCCGCTTTCTTCGGGTCCGTCGCTGTTAAGTGTTAACCATAAGAAATGAAAAAAAAAAAAAAAAAACTTAAGAGAGGTGAACAAAGGTAAGGACAACTGCCAGCTTCTAAAAGTTTGAAAAAAGTAGAGCTGGCAAGTTCAACCCATTTATTTGTGAATGGGTCAAGATTTGGTTATGTTTTATCACAGGTCTAGAGTTTCCCAAAGTGAGACAAAAGTGCAATGAGTCAACACGACTCAACCTGACCCATACCAAAAACTACTTGTTTTAGCTCCTTACCCAACCCACCTGACCCATGCCCTTTGCTACATCTAAATAAAGGAGTTACTACTAAAGTCTCAATAACATCACATACTGATTATGAATCCTGGGTGGGTCAAAAACTCCTCAACAGATGGAATATCTGTATAAACATGCAGTGGACGTCCATCACTACGTGCTAGACTACAAATAGTAGATGCCTTGTTAGCTAAGGAAGAACTTGTTGACCTCAAATTCTGCCAATGTTTTTCATATTCCTGTAGAGTTGATGATATTGAGCATAAAGTCGGTAGTTTTGATACTAATTCATTATAAAGCAAATCTTAAGTTAACAGGCATACTCTTATGAAGTATTGTTGTGGGTGTGAAACCAGGCAGTAAGCCTGGCAGAACGTTGTTTCTCCTCTCCGATGCCAAATAAATAATCACGGGTACACTCGTCGCCATATTGGATATTTTGGTAGGCCAGAGAATTGTAAAGCTGAAATTATAATCCAGTCAATATTTATATCAGATGTGAATCACAATCAAAAATAGTTCTTTAGTTGCTTTAGTGTCGGTGGAATCACGTTGAAGGGAGTTTGGCTATGCGAGCCTGTGGTGATTATTTATATCAACAGAAACAAAACTGACTGTCAAATGTCAAATAAAGTATATATATTAAATTACCAGGCTTATTTACATGTGTATTACACGGTTAAACTAAAAAAGAAGTTCAAATTATTGATAAACCAACGCTTGAGGCTTGACAACAGTTTAGCAATAATAACTATACACTAAAAACAAAAACAAAAAATCAACTGATTGACTGAATAGATAAGGATTTTTACGGGTATATAATATGTATTTAAATGCATGTCAAGTAAATAAACACACAAAAACTAGTATAATGTATTACTTATATTTGGCTTGTAACTAGTTGACTATGGATAGAGAACTATAGAAATAATTTGCAGAATAGTCTTTACATGTTTTGTTTATCTATTAACATAATAACATACAATAAGATATCACAAATCCAATCGTATGTTCAATCTAAAGGCATTGAATAGATCTTTTTAATAACGCAATTGTTTAAAAAAAGTACACTACATTTTGTTATTTGATTTAAAAACATAGAAAATAGATAATATAGGAAACGACATACGTGTACAGATTTGGGAGGATTTTAAATTATTCTTGTTATTTACACATCTAAGGGGGTTTTATGAAAGTTATGAGATGGCAAACTGAACAACATCTTGAACTAATAGAATCTTTTGTCATTAATCAGATATGACTCCAAACAGTAGAAGCACAACCAAACGCTATCTACTGTTTTATTATAGTTATCTGATCTGTTTAGTATGATATAAATATAATTAAGTTTATACAAATACTTTTGTATTCAAAAGATTAGAAAAAACAGAATGATAAGAATAGAGTACCTCACAGCTGATTCCAGTGTTCCTTCAGGCATGTACAGGAATGGTGATACTCTGAAATTTGGCTCATCACTGTGCCTCAGTGCCGAACCCAACTCATCCATCACATACCTACAAAAAAAAAGCATCAAAAAGGTCAATCAGAAAATGTGTGTATTCTCAATGAAGATATATGTTTTAGTAACATCTAAAACACGCTTAATTTTTACTCAGCATCTGCATTCACAAATACCCCTACAACCCATACTGTTTTGGCTTCAATCACTCAATGCACAACAGGATATAGTGACAAATAAAGCAAAATAATAAATAACTAGCAGTTTAAGGGCATTGAAGTGAGACGCATACCATATAGATGTCTCGTCAATCTTCTCTTCATCTGCTAATCTATAAGACATTAAGTATAACCACATGGCATTCAAAACACGATCAAGCAAGGGTTCACCAGCAGTCCATTCAGGAAGACGGGGAAGAAGCACTGAATCAATCACACCCTTTCCAGATTCTAGAATTTTTGTAGTATTTACACCGTTTAATAAAGAAAGAGTAGGAATACTTTCAGCAATCTCAACTGCACTGTCTCCAAGAGGACCAGGAATATCCACCTGTCACATAGCAAATATTAGAAAACTAAATATACAGGTGTATCAAAAAGTAGAAAAAAACATATCTGAATAAAGATACCTCCAGTTCATGTAAGTTGGTAAAGTTTTTTATGAGTTCCCGTAAGTCGGAAATAGAGTGACCATTTAGTGGATTGCCTCGAAGATTTAAATAGGAGAGAGATGGCACAGTTTCAGGTGAGAATCCCTTTAAAATAAATAATATGTTATTAAACCAATTCAAACATAAAAATAAACGTAAAGATGAACCGATTATTGTATTATACCTTGCTTTGTAAGCTGTGAATACGCCTATTTGAAAGGTCTAGAGAGGTCAAACCCTGCAAAGATCGGTCAGTGCGTCCACAGCCTGGATTGTCTTCATCATAAATTCCTCCACAGAAACCCAAGGCCCAGCCCGTATAATTACGTGTAAAAGCTGAGTTCAAAATTTCCAGACTCGGGCAATTATGAATAACAGCATCTGCAACAGAATCATCACTACAGACGGAATACTTCAGTTCATCTCAGTTACACTTGCAGCTACGAGTGTATAAAAACTAATCTAATACACAACAAAAAACATACAAGTTCTGTAAAATTGGGTTATTGTTTAGCCAGAGAGCTTTAAGGTGTTTGAGCTTCACAACTTCATTAATTATAGTCTCCGGGGCCTTAAGCTTGTTGTCGCACAGACTAAGCGCAATTAAGTCCTAGAAATTTTTGTGCAGCAAAAAAAGTTAACTTGTTGCCTTTAAATTTGTGAATTTTAATCGAACGGAAAGCTCTGAATAAATAAGATAAGAAATTGGAACATAGAGAATGATTGCATACAGGAAATTTACTAGGCAAATCAAGTGATAGAAAAACATCATCATCAATGTCGAGATCTTCGAGTTCCAACCACACCACTGCCTCAGGGCCCTCCTTTTTAACCTTTTGTACTTCTCTCTCCACAATTTCCACAACACCCAATTTGTTATCCTTCGATTCACAACCGTCATTATCTGCATCTTCAACTTCTGAATTCAAATCAATGTCGACACACATCAATGAAGCCATTCTCTCTACCAACCCTGGAACTTCCTGCAGCTGTTAAAACAATGAAAATAATTCCAATCAATATAAATCAAACAGCATAGTCGACCAGTACAGATTACAAAAATGTATGTTTTATGTATGCAACAGAAGATTCACTTATATAAATACAATGCGATTACACAACATAAACAGCAGACTTCAAGATTCAGTTGCAGATAAGATTAAACAAAAATACTAAATACAAATTAGCTTTAGTGAGAGAAACTGAAGAGAGAAGAAGTTTAACTTTAACCAAACGCCAAGCTACCCTCCTCTCATTCAACTGTATTAATATGCCATTAACTAGGGTTGTAAACATGGTTATCGGCAGCGAATAGCGGTAAATAGCGACGGGCTACCGATATGCTAGGTAGCTCTAGCGATGAAATAGCGCCCGCTATTTCGTAAATAGCGATAAGGTATTAAAACATTTAAAATATTTTTGTGTACAAATTTACAAGTATAAAGACCAAATGTATATATACACAAACTAATTGTATACTTTCTATGTAAAATTTAGAAGTTTTAGACACTATAGTTAGAAGCTTTTAAGTTTTAACCTTAAAAAGGCTGAAAACAGATACGCACAAATGCACACAGCCGCTATTCATCTTCCTCCTTGTTTCTGGCAAAAAAAAAAATACAGCAACGCTATTCGCGATGGTTAGCCGATACGCGATGCTATTCGCGATCACGGTCGCTACCATCGCTATTAACAACTATGGTTGTAAACAAGCCTAGCAGCTCGTGACCTACTTGAGATCGGCTCAATAAAAAGCTCGAAACAAACCAAAACTTGTCAAATCCGAGCCGAGCTTGAGCCTAAAACAAAGCTCATTTATTTATCGAGCCTGAGCTCAAGCCTTGGTGTAATATTAGTTTTATTAATATTTAATAATATTTACCCCGGATTTAAACTTGTTTAGTAAACGAGCCGAGCTTATTTAAAACTGTTAAGAGCCGACCCCAAAACTAAAAGTAAGCTTGTTTAATAACGAGCCCAATCTTCACTTATCGAACTCACGAGCCTAAACGAGCCGAGCTCGAGTCTCATAAGTTAGGCGAGCTAGAGCTCGAGCAGGCTCGTTTGCACCACCAGTCTAGCCTTAATATTAGTTTTATTAACATTAACTAACAAATCAAATGTTAGTTAACATGTTTAAAAATTCTACAAATTAGTCCTTCTATTTTAACAATTGTCAATTATAGAACAAACTATTGTAATGTAACAAAATGAATTGTGAACCGTTCGGCAGGAAATTCGTTACGTTCGTTCGTTTAAAAAAATGAGCAAACACGGACAAGGAATTATATTCAACTAAGTAAATGAACCAACACGAACAGCGGTCGTGTTCGTTCAATGGTGTTCGTGAACAAGTTGAGTGCTAAACGATAGGGAAAGGACAAAGCATAATGAACGAGGAAAATAATAATAATAATAATAATAATAATATCGAACAAACTGACCTGTTTAGGAGCATCTGAAAGGCGAAACGACAACGCATGATCAACTAAAAAAATATTCGATTCCTTTCCCATGGAATCAGAAGCTGTATAAACGAGACGGCGTTGACGGCCATCTTCAACGGGCTCAACCTGGAAGTAGTTTCCGCCGTCAAAGGTTTCAGATGACAGTTTATGAAAGAGGTTCCGGTAAAGTGAAGTAGGTATACCGGCAGCTTCCAGTAGCAGGCCGTGGACATTCACGAAATCATCGAACGTTTGGATAGCTCCGGTGGTAGTCATGATGGTTAGGTTTTGTTTGGGGTGGTTGTGCCGGCGAGGGTTTAACAGAAGGGGTTTTCCGATGGAAGAAGGTGTTTGGAATGGATATTGATTGGGTTTGGTTGGGTTGGGCCTTTGTATGGCTTATACTTTAAGCCCGCATTTTAACTATGGTCCAAAAATTGCTAGAACAGCGAGTCGTAGATTTCTCGTACTGAATTATCTTCTGTACCAAATCAGTACCGGCTTTTTTGCGTTTTCAGTACCGGTACTTTCAGTTCGGTACAGTATCGGTAAAATACCGATTTTTACCTTCAAATACCGGTACCGGTACCCAATTTTGGTGATTTCGGGTAACGATACCAAGTCCGTCCCTAGCAAGCGCGTCTTTGCTCGTGCTTGGCTCATTTAGAAGCTAAATCGAGCTGAAATCAAGCGAGTGTATTTTCAAGTATCTTTTATCGAGCGTCGAGCAATTTGAGTAGCCCTAATAAGAACAAACCTTATTGTACCCAGATGTTTTGGACAATAAGTTATTTTTTGTTAGGATAAATGAATTCTTTGAAATTAATAAGTTTGGATGGTGGGACGAAAATGGAGTGTCTACTACTCTAGTAGCACTGAAGTCAGGAAGGTCCACATACATTCAAGATTGTGTGGTCTTTGTGAAGGTTAGAGACAATGGAGTGTGCACAGTGCACATACTAAGTTACTAATCCCTTGTGACATCAAAACAATAGTATGGCAATGGGTTGGTACATGGTGTGGTCTACACCTTATGTGCACCTTCTCCGATTGTGATCTAGGGGTGTAAATGACACGTAGCGGCTCGGGATCGGCTCGGTAAAAAGCTCGAACGAGCCGAGCCTTAACGAGCCCGAGCCTGAAATATGGCTCGTTTAGTTATCGAGCCCGAGCTCGAGCCCTAGATACAAAGCTCGATTGGGCTCGCGAGCCTAATCGAGCCTTAACGAGCTAGAGCCCGAACCCGAGCCCGAGCCTAAGTTATAGCCTTAACGATTGGGCTCGCGAGCCTAAGTTATAGCCGAGCTTTTGCGAGCTCGAGCCGAGCTTTTGAGCTCGTTTGAGATTCTCAAACCACCTCGAGCCGAGCCGAGCTCGAGCTTTGGATTTTGCTAGCGAGCCGAGCTCGAGCTCAAGATTGTAGGCTCGAACCGAGCCGAGCTCGAGCTCGAGCTTCACAAAACCTTAACGAGCCCGAGCCGAGCCCAGTCAGGCTCGGGCTCGGCTCGGCTCGTTTACACCCCTGTTGTGATCTAATGGTGAATCATGATATATTGTTCAGCATAGTGATATTAAAAAGAAAATGGTGCAAGTAGTGATCTTATCAACATGTTGGTGTCTTTGGGGTAACAAATGGTTTCTTCTCCAACATGTGAATAAATGTTACCTAAAATTGGTATAAGTAATCCTTATAGATTCACATGTGATATGATGTTGAGCTATAATCCCTTACTAATTTTGATAACACAACTATATCATGTGAACTTATAGCTTATTAATTTACTGTACGTAACAAAAATATATATTGTGTAAGGTACATGATTAAAGAGAAAAAACTCCTTGTTTTATATAAATTATACTTATAATTATAATGTTACACACTATATTTATATAAAAAAAACTCCTTGTTTTATATAATTTATACTTATAATTTACATTATAATGTTTCACACTATAATGTAACTATAGAAATACATTTAATATTTATTATAATTTTCATACTTTAAGGAAAAAATAAAAAAACATGTTATACATTTTAATATGATAACATCTTTAGGTTAAAATAAGTAAATAACTACACATATACATTTAATATTTAATATTTATTATCAATTTCATTTTTAAGGGGGAAAACATGTTATACATTTGAACATGAAGTCATATTTAGTTCTATTATTTTTTATCTTAATTCATTACAACAAGACAATCAACCACTAGACATGAGAATATATATATGGTCCAAATTTAGGATTCATACGGGTCACTGGGCCCACAACAACAGTATTCAAATATTCATCAATATTGTATGAAACCAGAACCGCTTATGGGGATCGATACAATACAATTATTGTCATAAACAAACCCATGTGTCATACCAAGTTGCAAAGTTCACAAATAACAACCTTGACCACCTTAAATATACTTCTATGTTAAGAAAAATAGTAGTATAATATAACGATCATTGGAACAATGTTTACTCAATGTGGCATATCACTTCACCAATGTTTAAAATCCTTACATGTCGAAATCTACATGGCGAAATTTTACATGTCGAAATCTAAAACACCTGATCGTTTTTGGGTTGCTTGTGAATTTGCGAATGGTATGGGCTATATTATTCACTAATGGCCAATGGGTCAAGAACTCAAGATATATCCTCCCCAAGGGATTTGTATTGTCCGGTACCTCCTTTACATAAGAAGACAATGCACACGGTGTACCGAATCACATGCTGGAGTTATGGAGGGCACGATACCAAGGGTCTTCAATAACCAACAACCATATGTAGCAACTAGCAAGTATATGTGAAGAGATCAAGGCGAGGTGGTTCTTATATGTAAACAAACAGTCGAAATCACATATTTTGAATTGGTCGATTTTCTGGGTTGTCACGTTTATTTGCTTCGCTGTTTTGTTGAATGGATTATGATAGGCATATACCCTACCCCCCCCCCCCCCCCCCCCCCCTTTATCCAGGGACTTTAACTTTAATTTCTCAAAAGACAAAATTGCCTCTCAAATCCAAATATTTAGTTTTTTAACCCATAACTTAGCATTTATCAAATTTTTAGTCTATTTGAAGTATTACACGCTATAAAGAATAATGTATCAATTTACAAGCTGTTTGTGACCATTCAAACTGTTTAAACTAAAAAGATTGTTTTATTATGTTGTCACTTTCAAATATAAGAACAGATGAGACTAAAATGAATGAATAATCTATAACAAAAACTGCTTAGGACATTTTCAACAAGAAAATGAAATTAAAAAAAAAAAAGAACAAAAGATAAGAACTATAAGTTGAGGATGGATTCAACAAGCTCATATAGAGGTGCAAGCTCCCCCTGATCAATCAACTGGAATTCCTGCACATCAACCATCCCTCCGTTAGTCGGGTTTAGTTATCTCTCAGTGTCGTCGGCTAATTGTTTTGTAAGATAAGAAATAGCGCGTATATTGAAGTGACAGTTGGGTATAGATGGCTTACCCATGTGAAGAGTACAAAATGTTTTGAAGCAAGTATTGAGATGAGCTTCTTCTTTCAAACTCATAATCATTTGAAAGTGTGAATGATATATGTGAGCATAGACTCTAAACAGCCGCTTGAATATCGTCTTCACAACATCTTGGAAATTCGGAGGAAATGGCGCACCTGCAGCGCGCACACAAGTTAGATGAAGTGTTTTTAATTGAAAAATGGATCTGTTTGTTACAAACAATTTTAGCATACCAAGTTTCTGAGGGAATATTGATTCGTTATCTAGTTGAGTTTCAATCCACTCCATCAAATACTCGACGTATTTAGGAGCAGACACTTCTATCGGTTTCTTGATAGACACTCCATCAGCCCACCTGTACTCGTATCTGCACACAACTATAAAAGTTAGAAAAATCGTCACATAGTGTATAATTTTGACTGATGGAGACGGATTAAGCAAGTTACTTTGTTCCGGCTGTCATTGTCGGGCATGTTGATGGTGTGCAGAACTCAGTAAGAGTACCATAAAGAATGTTCACTTGATTAAAGAAATCAACAGCTGCAGAAAACAAAATATAAACAAAAAACAGTTACTACAAAAATCAGTAACCATATGCTAATTTACATTTAAAAATCAGTGAAGATCTTTACCATTAATCGCCAGCCATTCATTAAGATCTTCTCCAGGAGGTAGGCGAACAGCTTCCCTCAAATTTCCACTACCTAAAGTCGCATCAATGTGTTTTTTAAGCTGCGCGCCCTGTATACAAATCAAGCACGTCAAATGAGCTTGATAAACAATAAATATCCATAAACGTTCGTTTAAGTTGTAGTTAACTAACCTTACTTCCTGACGGGGCACTCTTTTTCGGCCGAAAAGTCTTCTGGTTTCTGCTAACACAAATGTGAAAGGAGGATTAGCAGTTGTCAACAAATCAAATATTAAATTTTAAAAAAAAATGTTTGTAGTCCATAACAATGCATAATAACTCAAAAGGAGGCTTGAGACTACAAAAAAAAAAAAAAAACTGGCTCTGCCTTTCATAGCTGTCATTAGTAAGGAGGTCTTAAACCTGTCTATATATGGAGTTAACTATCTTTAGTAGAAAAGCATGTGTGCCATCTATATATCCATGGATATCAATGGTAGTACAAGATCACCACTGGATGTACATGATCCAAGACTAAACTTATAAACTTTGGACCAACATAACATAACTGATGTATCATGTATGAATGACTGACTTGACTGGATCATGTAACACATAAGCTTACATCAACATAGGTCCACATAATTTATTTATTTTATAACAAAACTTGTAATAATCACATCAAATAATTAGATAAATTCTACCTTAACAAATAAAAAATCTAAAAACCTTAAGTTAATTAACAACACGACTGTTCTAATCGAATAAGATACGTGTATCAACTATTACTATTTGCTATTGCTATAAGAAAAAAAAATTAAAATCTAATAAACTGATATTAGTGGTTAAATAATAGACAGTAGTTGGATTGATGAAATAGACGTACCTGCTACCGAGGCCAAAGAGACTCATGATGTGATGGTTATGGTTATGGTTTCAACTTTCAAGTGTTGGTGTTTGTGTGTGTGTATATATAGATATATAAGAGTGAGAGATGAAGAAGCAAGAGAAGAAGAAGAAGAAGATTATAAGGAAGGAAGGAAGTTAGTAGAGGTGGATATTTGGCCATTGCCATCTCCAGCTTACCTGTCATATGGCCGATTCTGCCGCCAACACCACCCTTTCTGTTTTTTATATTCCAATTTCACCCCTCAACTATTGCTTTTTTTCACTTTTAATCCAAACCGGTTCGGTTTTTTTAATGGTTTTTTTAATGAAGGTAAAACCGGTTTTTGCCAAACTGGTCCGGTTTTGGAACCGGTTTTTAGCACCAAACACAACCATCTATCTATTGGCATTGATTTGGACCTGGTTTAAAACCGATCTTTTTCCTAAACCAGGTGTGTAAGACCCAAAATGCTTAAAAACCATTTTTTTCCCAAACCGGTTTTCAAAGCAAACCGGTTTGAAAACCGGTCTTTGAAACAACAAACCGCTCCTATGACCGACCCATAGAATCGGGTTAACCTTTTTTTTTCAGACCAGTTTGAAAAACCGGTTTTTTTTCCATCTCTACGCCAACACCACCCTTTTTTCTATTTTTATATTCCAATTTCACCCCTCAACTATTGGTTTTTTTTTTCACTTTTAATCCAAAAATTAAATAAAAACAATTTTTTTTTTTTTTGAGGGGGTTGAGGTCGTGAGGGGGTGAATGAGGTGTAGTCGTGTAGATATCAAGAACAACCCGTTAAATGGTAACGAGGTTGTTGAAGTTTGAGAATTTTAGTACAATCACGTATATGTGTACGGTAAAGCTATAAAAGATGGTCATCACTATATCACACATCATATCGTCAATCATCATGTGTTTACACTCTTACTTTATTTCTTTCACATTTATCACATCCATCTTAAAACACAAAGGGTGATGATCACACCCATCACTAATTTCTTTTTTCTTTTTAAATAAACAATAATTGGATAAATTAAAACCAAGATTTTTTTAATAAAATAAAAAGGTACAATTAAATTAAAACTAGATAAAACCAACTCTGATACCGAATATATCGGTACTAGTAACGATACTGATCCCAAAAAAGAAAAAATTAGGGATAATCTCGGGACGAGATCGGTACCGTACCGATACCGATCACAAAAGTCTCAAAAAACCAACCACGATCTTGATACCGACTATATCGGTACAGGTACTGGTACCGGTTCAGGATCGGGATTTCGGTATAATACCGAAAAAAAGAACCTTGTTGAACTTCATCTTTTGTTTTTATATCTTTACCGTTTTTACACGTGCTTAAGAGGTGTATGCTTGCAATTTTAATGATGTATCATTTGCCGAATATGCAAAGGGCCCGTATGGTGGTTTTGGTAGGGATGGCGGTCGAGAAGGAGCTACTAGCAGAGGCGTTGGTCGGGGAGGAGGTTCTGGTAGAGACGGTGGTCAAGATCCTTGGAGCTACTGGCATGGTGTGAACTTTGTCATATCGATTGCAACACTTATGAGGTTCTTAAAAAAAAAAGAACTTGGAAATACAAGAAGAAATGATAGACTTGTAGGCAAAAGCCATGAAACTCAAACGGCTCCTGCCATAATTCGGTATTCAATTTTCGTTATATATGTAGTATACAATTTTCGGTATTATATCACTATTACCGATCAAATTCTATCCTGATACCGCCTAATTACCGATCCTGAAAATCCTAAATTGTTGGTACCGATACCGAAATCCCTCAGTACGGTATCAATTCGGTTTGGGATCGGTATTTGGCACAATATGCTCATCCCTAATACATATCACGCTCCGTAATGTTCGCGAGTCCTGATAGAGGGGCGGGGTGGCGTGTACGATCTTCACGAGTATCACGAATCTAAATCATGGGACCACCCTATGCGACTTAACAAAGGGAGAGAACTTTGAGGTTACTTTATATAGAAGAAAGTGGGTCAATTCTAATTACACTATTGCCAAGGATTGAACCCTGGACTTACCTTTAAGAGACGTGTTTCATTGTTTCTAACAAGTAACAAGTAGGCTACCCCATCTTTAATACCCGGTATGCGACGTTTTGCAAGGTAAGGTTTTAATGATTTTTTTTTTTTACAATTTTATCGTTTAAAGTCTACACTCTATACTGATTTAAAAAATAAATAAATAAACCTGGAAAGATTACATTACAATTCCAATAAGGATATTGGTCCTAGAAATCCGAAGACAGGGTCGTAAATCTTTTTCTAAATTCAACTTGGGATCACTTACGATCATTTTTATTTTTATTTATATTTTTTGAAGTTGTTGGTTGGATTGGAAAAAAACAAAAATAAAATAAAAACAGAACAACTGGGATATGTCATATGTGCTTAACTGGTGGTGGGGGCTGGAATATAACTACAATTAGCTGTGTATGATTAGGGATGGCCCCCATATCGTCTTCCCCCGATACATTGAATTTAAATCCATCCTCTTTTTTTGCATTCCTTTTATATTTATTATTATTATTTGTTTCTGTAATAAATGATAATAAAAATATTGATGGAGAAATGACTACAAGACTTGTGAACGGACACTTAACATTCATTATGAGAACGATATAAAACCTTACAAGATAAAACAATAGTATGTTTCTAAATGTGTACCTTAAAACACACACATAAATAGTTTTATCAATGTCTATAAAATGAAAGAGACTTACATTTTTTTATACAACTCATCAGCAAGTTATGGTAGTATTGTTCACTAGATTATACCCCGGGAACGTCCCGGGGTTGAACAATCTAATATGACATATTAATTTTACATATAAAATAGAATGATGCGATTTACAGTTACATGCATGAAAGCTTCGGGTAGCAGCTAACCTAAAACAATTAAAAATATATCTCCAATGTTAACGTCTAACCTTAAACAATGTATAACTCTAATATTAATATCTAACCTATACATGATTAATGATTTACCTGAACACTTTGTGTTTTTTTTTTCCTGTTTGAACAAAACCCAACAAAAAATAGTCGTTTTTTTCTCCGTTTTTTATATAGCACTATGGTACTCGTTGAAAAGATAATAAAACGCTCGTTAATTTGGTGTAATTTTTTTCTTTAAAAAATCTCGTATATAAATGATATTAACGTTTAAAAATTATGGAGGAAACATAAGAGAGAAAAATCTAATTTTGTTTTTAAATTATTTTTTTTCCTAAATATCTCAATGCCAAATAGGATGACACATGGCACACTCAAAGAGAGGAATGCCTCTTTGCATGTCATTAAAATGGATTTGGTTTATTATATGTATAGACTAGATTTTATCCCGGGAGCGTCCCGGAGTTGAAAAATATAACAATTCTAATAATACTAATACTAATACTTCTCTTGATTAAGTATACCTATGCATGTTTAGAAGAGTAAAATTCCAATGATAACATGGCGAATGGGCTGAATTTCAACATCGTAGATAAGAACCTGATTTAAAAGAAAAAAACATGATTAATGAATAACCTGAAGACTTTGTGTTTTTTTTCCGTATGAACGAAACCCCACAAAAAATAGTCGTTTTTTTCTCCGTTTTTTATATAGCATTATGGTACTCGTTGGAAAGATAATAAAACGCTCGTTAATTTGGTGTAATTTTTTTCTTTAGAAAATCTCGTATATAAAAGGTATTAACGTTTAAAAATTATGAGAGGAAACATAAGAGAGAAAAAAATTAAATTTGTTTTTAAATTCTTTTTTTCCTAAAATAACTCAATTTAATTTTAGTAGATTAGGTTTTATATTATTATTTGTTTTTTTTAATTTGGCACATGGCACACTCAAAGAGGAGAATGCCATGTCATTAAAATTGTTTTCTTTTATTATATATATAGATTATTAATAAAAAAGATTACATCAATTTGTGTAAGTTTTTTACAATAGATTTAGTGGTGTATGGTTTGAGGATATATTCATATTTTTAGGGTTGCTGATTTTTTTTTCATGAGTTTTGTCTGAAATTCAAAATTATAAAAGTAAATGCATTCTTGTACTGGGTTAGGCGTGTTGTACATGTGTCTCAAAACTTATTATGAGACTCGATGTTGTAACCAACTAAACATGGGTTATACTCATGTGCACCAAAAATCATTTCAACATTAAATGAAATTTGGGAATGGATGTGTCATTGTAACGAGTTATAAACACTATTCTAGTATGAAGAGTCACCAAATCGCTATATGTTATGAAGAGATCTACTGAAGCTTTGTTAAGAAAAGTGTTATCACGTAGGTGTACTTTTATTTTCACCCTTCCAACCACCAAAAAAGTGTCGTGAAGAGGTTTTGTTGACCATTGTTTGATCATTTAAGTTTTGTTTTATAAATATTTATTACTTTTAAATGATCATTTAAGTTAAGTTTTGATCATCACGTAGGTGTACTTTTATTTACGCCGTTAGTCCCTGTGGTTTCCCTCCAGTTGCAATGTAAGGTACTAATGTTTTATTGTTTCACTTTGGGGTATTAAAGTTCTAATTTGTTTCAATGTAGGGGATTAAGCACTAACCCCGTTTAAACTTAACAGAATTGACCCTCACGTGATCTGCACGTGAGGGTATTTTCGTCTTTTTATCTCCAACGTTCATACACCATCATATCACCTCTCCTTATTAATGCTGATCAGCCCCCTGTTTCAAAACCACAAACACAATCATCACAATCACCATCATCAACGACGATCATCCCAAAAAAATGGTGTTCTGCAGATGTGGAAGGCAAGCTGCAATCAAAACGTCGTGGACTGAACAGAATCCAGGTCGTCAGTTCTACACATGCTCTGCTCTGGTATTTTTTTAAACCCTAAAAATTAGGCGATTTTAATAACACATTTTATCTATTTGATGATCGGATGAGTATTAATGGTAGTACATTATATGTTTCAGCGTTCAAGATGTTCTTTTTTTTCATGGGTTGAGCCACCATTGTGCAATCGAACCACCAACATCATTAAAGGGCTAGTGAACTCAAAGACTGTTCTTGAGATGAAAGTGAAGGCTATGAGAGAGGATGTGGCAGTGTATGAAGAGTCACTGAAAGAAATGAATGAAACAGTTAAGGAACTCAAAAAAAGTCATGCCAGGGATGTTAAGAACAGGGATGTGTGCTTGATTCTCAGTTGGATGTTCTTTGTGGTGGTGTTTGCTTGTATGTATATGTAGAAGGTTTGGGTTGGTAGTCTTTTGTGGTGGTTGATCTGGTAGTCTTTTGTGGTGGTTGATCAACAGTTAACTTAGGTAGTTGTATGTGGTGGTTTATGTCCAAAAAAGTCTAGTCTTTTGTGGTAGGTTTTAATGTAAACAACTCTCAACTTTTGGTAACTGTAATGATGTATTGAGAGTTAGTTTTGGTATTGTAATGTTTGTGAACTTTTAATGATAATGAAAATATTATGGAAACAAGTATATTGTGTGTATTGTAGTGTTATATTTGACCCATTTGAGTGAATGTAAACTGTGACCCATTTGACAGAAGAGAATAATGTGGTGACCCATTTGACAGCAGTAAACTGTTACATCAGCAGCCATATTCCAAGTACATTTGACCCATTAAAGAAGCAGCCATATTTGACCCATTTGACAGCACTTTCTCAAAACAATGAGCAATTCCTTATTAACAATATCTAAAGATATATAAGATATTAACCAAAACAGGTTCAAGTGACATTAAACCAACATGTTTCAACATTGTATCTGAACAAATGTTACCAAAACATTAAACCAAAACAAGTCAAACTTAAAAGTCAACAGACACAAACTAAAACATGTAACCAAAACATTAAACCAAAACATCTTCAATTAGCAGCCTTTCTTTTCTTGTTTCCTGGTTTTGAAGGTTCACCATGTGCAGCAGCAGGCTTCTTAGTGGTCTTCTTAACAGCAGCCTTTGGAGCACTTGTCTTCTTAACAGCAGGCTTCTTAGTTGGCTTCTTCTTTGCAGCTGTTGTTGCACCACCTTGCCCTCTACATGCCCTTCTGTTGTGTCCTTTGTTCCCACATATTCCACAAGTTGTTGTCTTACCCTTTCTGCTCAGATTGTTACCCTTCATCATAGCATCTTCCTTCTCCAAAGCATCCTTCCTTCTCTTTTTTTTGGGCCTGCCAATTGGTTTGTGATATATTGGCTGAAGTAGTTCAGATGGGCACTGAGATCTAGGCCACATTCTTCTTCCATTGATGGGCCCTATCTTATGTGAGTAAACCTCTTTCCAAGTACATAGCCAATAACATGGGTCCACCCATTTCTCTGGTATGTCAACCTTTGTACCATGTAGTGCCATATCCCAATTAGTTGCCACAGCATGTTTACAAGGGATGCCTGTGAGTTCCCATCTCCTACAAGAACAGGTCTTGTCCACCACATCTACAACACATTGTTCTTCATTATATCCAGAGTTTGAAACCTGAAATTTTGAACCACCATGCCATTTTACAATCAACTTTGAAGCATCTTGCTTAATTTCTTCAAACTTCTCACTGACTTTGGGAGTTAGCACACCATCAGTCCTCTCAATTACTTTGCAGACATTAACTATCCTTTTCATCAAGTATTCCCTAACAAACTCTAGAGCTGTTATGATAGGCTTGTCCCTACCTGTTTACAACTAAAGGTTAAAATCCATACAAAAAAGTTAGTTACAACTAATATAAGTTAAGGCAAAATAAGCATACCATCAATCAACTTCCCATTCAAACATTCACATAAATTGTTTAAAAGGACATCTGTCTTTGCTCTACCTGCATGAAACCAAATATATGTCATTTTTTGGAATTAAATTAAACAAGAAACTAATGACACATTACCAGTAAAGTGACTTCTTGCCCAATGCTTAGGTGGAATCTGCCTTAACCATTGATGACATTCAGGATTCATTAATTGGAGTTCCACCATCTTATCTTCAAACTCCTGAACTGTAGTTGCAGATGCTATAGACCACAATTGGTCCTTGAAAGCCTGACCTCTAAACTGAAGTTGCATATTCTGATTGATATGTCTCAGACAATACCTATGTTCAGCTCTAGGGAATAGGTCCTCTATGGCTGGGATTAGGCCTTTTTGTCTGTCTGATATGAATGTTAAATTGGTTTTTTACTATGTCATCCAAATCATCTTTAAGGATATCCAAAAACCAAGTCCATGATGCTTTTGTCTCTGCTTCCACAATTGCATAAGCAATAGGATACAAGCCATTGTTCCCATCCATAGCTACAGCTGTCAACAACTGTCCTGGAAATGGACCCTTCATGAAAGTTCCATCCAATCCTATTATCTCCCTTTTACAAGCTTTGAAACCCTCCTTCAATGGTCCTAAGCATATATAAATTCTCCTAAATACTCTAGTATTAGAAGCTGGATTAACCTCAGGCTCAACATCAATTTTCACTGTTGTGTTAGGATTTGTTCTCATCAACTCTAGTGCATAATCCCTTAACACCCTGTATTGTTTACTGTAATCACCCATAACCTGTTTTACAGCTTCTGCTTTAGCCCTGAAAGCCTTCATTTTAGATACTCCCATCTGATACTTCTTCTGCATCTGGTCTTGTATAGCCTTGACAGGTATGTTAGGATTTGCTTCCAGTTGTTAGATAACCTCCTTAGAAAGCCAGTTAGCAGTAAAAGGCTTCACAGACCTGCTTTGAAGGCATCTGTGTTGTGGGTTATATGTGATAACCTGCCAAGTTGGTTGATTCTCAAGTTTTGCAACATACACACACCAGGGACATTTGGTAGGGTCTTCTTTGGTCTTCCTACCACCATCTTTTTGGCTCTTTTGCTCTTTAACCTGTTTTACACACTCTGCTTTTACAATCTGATTACTTGACCCAGCAGTATCATCAAAATATGGAACTAGCCCTTTACAACTTGCCCTGACCCTAACTTGATCATTCCTTTGAAACCAAATTTCCCTCCTAGTTTCTATTGCATGCTTCCTTATTAACTTCTTCACTATACTATTATCCCCAAACTTCTGCCCAACATGGAACAAACACTTTTGACTCCCTTTTTCTGCATTTTTCCTTAACCTTCTTATTGCCTTATTCCTAATGTCTTCAAACCCACCACCATCTTCTGATTCAGAGGTCCCAAAGGAATCATTACTTAAACAATCATCTTCATCATCATCATTATGATGTGCAGGAATTTCATTTGATTCATCTTTCTCACCAAGTATGTTCTTACCATCAAAGTTTGACATATCAACCTCAACCTCAAACATCTGATTATCAACATCAACTATTTCATTCACATCAATTTCAACTTCAGGACCTAAGAACTTAGGTACTACTGTTTCATCAACTTTTGTTTTTCCTTTCCTATCTACTTCATCAACTACTACATGCACATCAACTTCATCTACTATTTCATTTTCATGCACACGAACTTCATTTTCTCCATTAGTTATCAACTTGGGTTCAGGATTCATAACTTGACTAAAAAGGCTTTCAAACACAGCATCTATAACTTGTGATTCTCCTACATTTATGTTATCAGTAATATTTTTGACTGGTGTTCTAGGCTTTATCCCTACCATGCTTGCACCTTCTTCAATGTAAACAGTTATTTCCCTATGACTGACCACATGCCTCAACAAACCTTGTACATCACTATAGGTACGTATTGTTCTTAAACCAAAATCTAAATCATGATAAGGAACTACATAATGATAGTGTAGAAGACCCACATCTTTAAACCCAAGTGCTTGTGCAATTTCATTCATCTGAGTTATATTAAAATGCTCCCTGTTTAGCAAATCAACATAATCACACTTACCATTCACATAATCAGTATCAGGAAATGCAGTAAACACTCCACCATAATAAATCTTCAAGCAAAACAATTCTTCATAAAGACCTGGAAAGTTAAGATTTTTTATAAAAATCGTATTTTTTTCATAACTTACAATCAAAGGAATATTACTAAAACAACATATTACCATAAACGTCTTTATGAAAATCGTCTTCAGGCTTTCTGATAATCCACTCAGTTAACATTTTGACCTAACTGATGATCGTATTTCGTGGAAGATGAAACGTGCATTCGTTCTCCAGGTATAATGTGTTTGAATTGTTTTGTTTTTTTTATTAATATTATGGGGTATAAGGCGTTGGAGATAAAAAGACGAAAATACCCTCACGTGCAGATCACGTGAGGGTCAATTCTGTTAAGTTTAAACGGGGTTAGTGCTTAATCCCCTACATTGAAACAAATTAGAACTTTAATACCCCAAAGTGAAACAATAAAACAATAAAACATTAGTACCTTACATTGCAACTGGAGGGAAACCACAGGGACTAACGGCGTAATTTTTTCTTATGAGAACGATATAAAACCTTACAAGATAAAACAATAGTATGTTTCTAAATGTGTACCTTAAAACACACACATAAATAGTTTTATCAATGTCTATAAAATGAAAGAGACTTACATTTTTTTATACAACTCATCAGCAAGTTATGGTAGTATTGTTCACTAGATTATACCCCGGGAACGTCCCGGGGTTGAACAATCTAATATGACATATTAATTTTACATATAAAATAGAATGATGCGATTTACAGTTACATGCATGAAAGCTTCGGGTAGCAGCTAACCTAAAACAATTAAAAATATATCTCCAATGTTAACGTCTAACCTTAAACAATGTATAACTCTAATATTAATATCTAACCTATACATGATTAATGATTTACCTGAACACTTTGTGTTTTTTTTTTCCTGTTTGAACAAAACCCAACAAAAAATAGTCGTTTTTTTCTCCGTTTTTTATATAGCACTATGGTACTCGTTGAAAAGATAATAAAACGCTCGTTAATTTGGTGTAATTTTTTTCTTTAAAAAATCTCGTATATAAATGATATTAACGTTTAAAAATTATGGAGGAAACATAAGAGAGAAAAATCTAATTTTGTTTTTAAATTATTTTTTTTCCTAAATATCTCAATGCCAAATAGGATGACACATGGCACACTCAAAGAGAGGAATGCCTCTTTGCATGTCATTAAAATGGATTTGGTTTATTATATGTATAGACTAGATTTTATCCCGGGAGCGTCCCGGAGTTGAAAAATATAACAATTCTAATAATACTAATACTAATACTTCTCTTGATTAAGTATACCTATGCATGTTTAGAAGAGTAAAATTCCAATGATAACATGGCGAATGGGCTGAATTTCAACATCGTAGATAAGAACCTGATTTAAAAGAAAAAAACATGATTAATGAATAACCTGAAGACTTTGTGTTTTTTTTCCGTATGAACGAAACCCCACAAAAAATAGTCGTTTTTTTCTCCGTTTTTTATATAGCATTATGGTACTCGTTGGAAAGATAATAAAACGCTCGTTAATTTGGTGTAATTTTTTTCTTTAGAAAATCTCGTATATAAAAGGTATTAACGTTTAAAAATTATGAGAGGAAACATAAGAGAGAAAAAAATTAAATTTGTTTTTAAATTCTTTTTTTCCTAAAATAACTCAATTTAATTTTAGTAGATTAGGTTTTATATTATTATTTGTTTTTTTTAATTTGGCACATGGCACACTCAAAGAGGAGAATGCCATGTCATTAAAATTGTTTTCTTTTATTATATATATAGATTATTAATAAAAAAGATTACATCAATTTGTGTAAGTTTTTTACAATAGATTTAGTGGTGTATGGTTTGAGGATATATTCATATTTTTAGGGTTGCTGATTTTTTTTTCATGAGTTTTGTCTGAAATTCAAAATTATAAAAGTAAATGCATTCTTGTACTGGGTTAGGCGTGTTGTACATGTGTCTCAAAACTTATTATGAGACTCGATGTTGTAACCAACTAAACATGGGTTATACTCATGTGCACCAAAAATCATTTCAACATTAAATGAAATTTGGGAATGGATGTGTCATTGTAACGAGTTATAAACACTATTCTAGTATGAAGAGTCACCAAATCGCTATATGTTATGAAGAGATCTACTGAAGCTTTGTTAAGAAAAGTGTTATCACGTAGGTGTACTTTTATTTTCACCCTTCCAACCACCAAAAAAGTGTCGTGAAGAGGTTTTGTTGACCATTGTTTGATCATTTAAGTTTTGTTTTATAAATATTTATTACTTTTAAATGTAATTAATTATTTAAAAATATAGTTAACATAAGAAAACTAAAGTTCCATTAATTAAAGAAAAAAATTCAAACAACTTAAAAAAATAAAATTTTCAATTCCTAAAATTAAAATTAAAACAAGCTAACAGTGTGTCATATAGGCCAATGATTTCCAGCTCAGCTGGTTTGAGGTAGGGTGGGTTTTCCCTTAGGGGTTCCCATCCTGGGGGGAGGTCACAGGTTCGATCCATGCACACCACAAAAAAAATTCCCCGTGACAGTTTGAGCTTAGGCAAGGAGGACACCGGTGTGTGGGTAGGGATTCGAACTTGGGACCAATAGGTTAGGGTTGTACAAGGATTTCCATTGATCTAAACCTTTCAAAAAAAAAAACAGTGTGTCATATAGAATTACGTTATAACTTTTTATATAAGGTACATATCAGTCGTCGCTTATCCTTATTTATAAAAGAGTTGGCAATATGTTATTTCATTTGAGATATAACAAGACTTATTTTTTGAAAGTTAGTTCAAACCTATCTATGTCTAAAGTCGAAGGCGAACCAATAATTAACCAAACTGTCTATTTTCAATTAACCGAGTTAGTGAGTTGTTTAAAAATAAAACCAATTGTATGTATACAACCAAAACATCGTTATAAGTTAGGTTATAAACTCTGTTTTAGCTCATAACTTAACCAACTCGTATTGTTTGATAGGGGGTCAAGAGATTTATTAACTCATTTGGGTTTTCAAATTTTAACTTTTGTGTATATTTATACTACATATAATACCTAAAAGAAATGTAATTTTACACAATTTTAAGACTTCAAGTAATTACAACATTTAAAATATATGGTACAATCAATTTAAACATTTCGTTGACTTTTAATCCAACTTCCCCATGTTTATAACAACCAAAACTTTTTATACGATAACATTTAAAGAAAATTACAACATAAGAACAAACATTTATTTTATTTAAGTTGAGTATGCTATTACTATAGTTTTGTAAATTAACATGTTACAAGATTTGTTAGTACATGTGTTCCCTGCTGTATCGAGTGAACACCACACTAATTATATATAGTATTCATTAGAGAATTTTAAAATGAAGAACAAAGAAAGCAATTGTTGTATTCGTATATTAATATAGTGTCAAGTTATCCTACATAGTGTAACAAAAATAAGAAGGGTGAAAAATATACAAAAAACACAATAGATCACGAAATATGACACAACGAGCCACAAAATATTACACAATGTCGAAAAATATAACACAATGCTGGAAAAAAAAAGACACAATGAATCGCAAAAACGACATAATGATGAAAATAAGAAAAAGACACAATGATATAACGTACATTAAAAAAACTACAAGCTAAAAGTCCAAAAAAGCGAAAACCTAAAAACTAAGATCGTAGGGATCGATGAGACGGTTCCAATGTCGCTTGAATGAGTTCAACAGAATCCGTTTGATACCCTTCCTACAACTTCCAATTTTTCTTTCGCTGTGTATTTGATCATAACCCTATATATGTTGGATAATTTAGGAAAGTGTCAAATACTATTATCTGATTTTTATAAGACTAAGCTTTCACATTTGTGAAGTTGTCTTCTTAACACCTACACACAATCAAACATTATGGTTTGATGTGTTTTTTTATAAGACTAAGTTTTCACCTGTCTCAAGCTATCCTTTTAACACCAATGCATAGTTTTATTTGTTTTTATTTTTATTTTTTTATGTGCTGTATGTATATGACTGCTTTAACACCAATGCATAGTTTTATGGTTTGATGTGTTTTTTTTATAAGACTAAGCTTTCACCTGTCTCAAGCAGTCAAGCTACCCACAAGAATTTTGGTGCTCGCACACAAATTATTCTTTTAAACATCAAATCAATGTATATGACTGCTTTAAACACTAATGTACAAGTGACTTGAGCGATTGTGAGATCAATGTGAATTTAAAGTTACAACATGGTTTTCTCAAGTTTTACTACATTTACCCTTTATACATGTTTTGTTTTGTTTTGTTTTTTCTATAACTTTAAAGATATAACATTTTGATGAAAAATTCTGAACACAGTGTTATGTGCTTATGTTTATGTACATTTAGATTTAAATTTCATCCAAAACGAGTTGTGTGTAATGATATACAAGCTATCAGAACACACACGTACAAGCCGTCAAAGTTGCCTCATGGTTTCGGTTTTCTAACAGTTTTTTAGTTTACCTATTAAAACTTTTAAAACATGATAATTTATAAGATCAGGATTTACCGTTGCGACATGTTTATTTTTATCAACATTTAGTCCTAGTTTAACTTTAAAACCAAGTTGTCGCTGTAAATTTATTCGAAAACGTGCGGTGAATCGTACAAGCCGTCTAAGCCAAACCTTAACTTTCAACACATGTGCCCCATCACGCGAGTTCACCGCCTAGTTAAACTACAAATAGTCATTAGAATGATTCAATTCATATAAACACCTAATCGGATTAAATATTGGTGAAATAAACCTCTCAGTTTTTTCAACATATTTCTTTTTTATAAATTTATAATCTTGTTCATGAAATTCTTGCCATCTTCCATTCTTCGTGCACGATTTGGTGTATTATATCAATAACTACGATCTATACATGTTACAACCTATACATGTTGCATTAATCAAATTTAAATGTACATACGAATCTGCTAGTTTTGTACCTTTAGTTTTGTTGAAAAAATAAATAAAGAATTAAGAATGAAAATATTCGAGAGGTTTAATGTTTTTTTTATGTGCTTTCAGTTTTTTTGGTCAGGTCTTTGCAATTAAAGATGAAGAGCGAAGAAGTTAGACTGAGAATCGTGTATTCAAAAGACTAAGAAAGGTTCAACTTGATTGGTCATTATACTATTCAATTATAATTGGTCATTATATATTTTTTTTCTCTTGCTCGACTTAATTTTTGTCACGTTAATTAATTTGTCCAATAATATATTAATACCGGTCATCACACGGTATCACTTTAGCTTTCGATCCAAATTCAATAAGAATAGTGGCGTCATTATTTTTATTTTATGTCTTGCCATAATAAACTCATATAAGTTACTCCACGTCGAGTTCTTTATTTCGTGAAAAATTCCAGTTACTCCACGTCGAGTTCTTTATTTCGTGAAAAATTCCTACGGATACAACCGTTGTTAGACCATGTGTAGTGGGGTGAAAAATATAACGCCCCCTTTTTATTGGTCCGCGTGGCAGCTGAGTCAGCATAGGAGTTTAATTCAAAATGGGGGTGTAGTGGGGAGTGTTATTTTGTTTTTATTTTTTAAATTAAAAAATAATAATAAAAAAATAAGAAGATGAGAGAGGAGGAGAGAGAGAATGAGGTGTAGAAAGATGATTGGTTGGAGATTGTGATGTCCAGCGCTAAGATTAAAACGCCCTGGCCCCCTTTTTGCTCCATGGCGCCCTCCTGTAATGGTGTTGGGGGCGTTATGGGGCGCGAAGTTCGAAAAAACGCCCCGAATCGCGCTTCACTACACATGGTCTTAAAACCCAAACCATTAACCGGATCACACATGTTTCAAACCAGTCGACTTCTTTTGTTTGAATGGTTTGGTTGTTTGTGCGGTTAATGAACACTACTAATGTTTATACATAATTTTGTTATTTTAAACAACTATGGGTATTATCTATGTTACCTTATTAAGGAGGAGACATGTCTAAAAAAGTAATTATACACACATTTTAAGATGTGATGTCAAGTAGGGGTGTTCAGAATTCGATTCGAATTCGAAAAATTCGAAATTCGATATAGTTCGATTCGATTACCAAGAATTCGATTCGATTATTAAGAATTCGAATTCGATTCAATTCGAATTCGAGTCCAGTAAATCGAATACGAATCGAATACGAATTTATGATTTTAAATTCGATTCGATTCGAAATTCGAATAAAAACTGTACATGTATAGTTTTTTAAATATATCTACACACATACACATTGTTATATACACAAATATACAGATTGAAAAATAGAACTTTTAAATTTTGGTCAAACTCTAAGAACCCATAGTCTCTACAACTTTTACCATAACCGTATTTTATATTTTTTACCATATACATCACAAAACACTACCAAACTATACTCTCTACTATTTTTACTATTCCCGTATTTGACATATTGTTGTTTATCAATTTTGTAGATTTGTATTTTATATGTTAAAAATAATGAGTTGTATTAGTTTTAAAACTAAAATTAAAACAATTTATTATTTATGGTGAATCTGAACTAAATCGAATTTATTCGAATTCGATTCGAATTCGAGTTTCTTATTCGAATCGAATACGAATCGAATAAATTGAATTTTAAACGAATACGAATCGAATACGAATTCAGGTAAAAATATTAAAAATTCGAGAAATTCGATTCGAATAATTCGAAAATTTGTTATTCGATTCGATGAACACCCCTAATGTCAAGAGTCTCATGCTTTAAACACTATATGTCATGTAAAACTTCCCTATAATACTTCTTAGACTAAACGGTGTGCCATGCGGGGAGGGAATCCGGGGTGTGATGTGGCGTCCGGGGAACCGGGGAACACCGCCCCCCCCCCCCCCCCGTAAAATTTTCGGGGAAATAGTGGAAAAGGCACCGATCTCACCGGGTGTTTTGATTGGCTTAATTTTTTACTTTTTAATTTTAATCAAACTTTATATAATAAAAAATGAAGGGGGATTGGGGGAATAACATTTCCAACCTTTGGGGGAGAAAATGGGGGAAATGATGTGGCGCTGATGTGGCACTTGGGGGAGTTGGGGGAAAGGGGGAGCACACCATATAGCCTTATTGCATTATCCACTTGTACTATATATCTATGTTAAAAAATGAGTTATGCATCATCATTTTCAGAATACGTTCTCATCATCAATACATCAATTCATTATCAATACATCAATAACTGGCCAAACGAACACTTAGCAAATAACTTGTAGTAGTCATTTGCCTGGACTTGCCTATTTATGGCATTTTTTATCTTTTAATTGTGAAAGTTTATTTTTTTTGTGAAAGAAGTTAAAACCTGGGCAAATTTTATTGATATAAAAAATAAAATGAACGGATACAAATACAAAGTAAAATTTAATTACATAAACTAATCACCGTCTTTTTCAAATATTACGTTAAAACTAACATAAACTACTAACAAAAATGAGTGCCGCATTTCATAAGATGTCAACCGGGACACCCGCCGCAACGCGCGGGTATTCCACTAGTTTACAATTGATTGCAAAACCAATATTATGAAAACAAGTGGGCTATATTTTTTGTGGGGGCCGGAATCAATTTTTTTCAATCAGTAATGGACGGAAGATTAAATCGGTGGGGGCCAGACTCAACTCAACACACAATTTACCTACGGAAATCGTAAAATTTCACCACTGCGTGAAAAACGGTAGGGTCGAGGCCCGTCAGGCCCTCAAGAAGCTACACCTCTTGCTCAAATAATAATCATTACAAGAAATATTTAAATATTTGATCATTGTTTAAACATTTTTATTGACATAGAAGCCCGGTTGAGCTTAAGATATTATACCCTTCTATAATTAAATAAGATTCAACTTGACGTTAATGAGTAGCAATGCTTCAATCGATAGTACATTGGAGGCATGCGTGCCTCACCTTTTTACTCGTTATCAAGAATAGATCCCCGATTTCCTTCTTACTTTTCTACTTTTTCAGCTTTCAATTATTTATTTATTATTTTACATTTTTATGTCCGGTCGATCATGTTAGAGATATACTAAAATAGTAAAATTTGCTATCATGTTAGAGATATACTAAAATAGTAAAAATTTACAAGCAAGTGAGCAACACATGACATATACTTTCAGATTATTTCAAAACATTCTAAATAGTTTTGAGAAAGTTTACTCTAGAAAATTATAGGTGTACAAAGTGTAAGAAGGAACATCGGCCGTACACGTAGAAGCGGTTACCACTTACCAGGATTACCTCGTATCTAATTTTCCAGCATTGAGGGTATAATAGACTTTTTCCTTATGTAGACTAGGATTTGCAATCCAGAAAGCGGTGACGGCACAACTTGATGTCCGTATACCTTCTATTTTAATTAATGTAACTTGAAAGTTTTAGAAATAAAAATAAACTAATTAGATATTAAAAAAATAAAAAATTACAAAATTCAAAACCCTAACACTACGGTCATTTTATAGTTTCTGATTGAGAATTTGACGAACACGATCCATCAGTTTGTACGTACAAATCATAATCATTTTAATCAGTTCGTTCATTTTTTTGTAGCAGTTGCTATAATTCTTTCTTTTTCTCTAAGATTCATTTTTTTTTGTGTGTGTTTGAAGTGATGATCTGAAGAATATGGAAGTGTTTGAGGGGGGGACAGTTCCTGTACATGCGTTATATTACAATGAGAATAATAATTCAGTTTTAATTGTTTTGTTTTGAAGACTATTGAAGTTTTTTAAGTGGTTATTTTTGTTGTTTTTTTCAGGATGCATTGAAGATATGTTTACATATGCTTTGCGTTTAAGTTGAAGTTCGTTTTCGGTTTTTGAAGACTATCTAATTGTTTAAGGTGGTCAGAGTTTGCACACATGGTAGTTGCGTTTAAGTTGGATTTGTACTTACGTTTATTAATTTTCCATCATGAATGATAGTTGCTTTATTCAGATTAGTAGTTGCGTATTGATTTTTATTATACTGATAATATTTGGTTGTTTTTTGTTTTTTTTTTCACAAGTTGCTTTGAATATTAATGTATTTGCGTTTCATTTTTTGGAAGACTATTAAAGTGTTTTTTGAAGACTATGTTTGTACATGTGGTAGTTGCGTGTAAGTTGGATTTGTACTAGCGTTTATTAATTTTCCATAATAAATGATAGTTGCGTTTATTCATAATAGTAGTCGCGTCTTGTTTTTTTTATCAAACCAATGTGTTAACTTAGTAAATGGCCTCCAATGAACGCGTGCTTATTCGCACAAGATTCTCCAACAACATAGTCATTATTTTCATATTCTCCCAAGTTGTCTATACGTCTATTGTAGATACGGTGAAATCTTTCAAGAACAGTCGATATACTCTCCTACTTCGCCGACATTTCTTTGCTTGTACGTTTGGTTGCATAACCCATTTCCTCATCAAATTTATGCTCAACCAAATCCCAAAATTCAGTATAAATCCATGCATTCGGAACATTTCTGACTTCCTAACGTGTATAACCGAGGTGTAGAGGGTGTTTTTTAGTTTTTTATTACACCTGTCAGCCTTAAGAAATATATTTGTATGTGCATATAAGTTAAGTTATACCAATACTTGTCACTTATAGTACAAAAGTAAAGGTTTATTAATATTTTTCCTTCATTAGTCAAACAAAATTTGGTAACAACAATAACAATAATAATAATATTATTAAACTACTTTAATTGCGTACTGTAGTATTGTCTAACTTGTTTTGTTGTGATCGTCGTCTTCCTGACTGCAACAAACACAGAGCTTCATCTTCCCTTGCTATGGCCGCCTGAACAACCTGTTATATTTCTACATATCACTCTCTTCTTCACATATATCTATCATAAGCTAATCCGATCTACGGTGAGTTTCTTTCGTTTACTCTGCAATCGATTATTATGTTGAGAAATGTTTTTATTCGTTTGAATAACATCGTATGTTATAAATATGTTGGTTTACGTGTATTAGTAACGGTGCATAGGACAATCTCATGGTGTGATATTGTTAATAGCTTTTTATTTGATTATAGTAGAGGAAGACTAATTAATAGTTAATAGTATTAGCCTATTAGGGTTTAAGTGAGACTTATTGAATAATAGGTGTTTTTATGGATGAGTTGTTGATCTAAAATTTGTAATATTATTGGGAATATTTATAGGTGTTAAAACATAAGTTGGTATGTGTGGTCAATTTTGACGGTATGTGTACCGTTTGTCCGTTTTATGTCTGCTTCTTAGGGAGCATGGGGCGTATTCGCCTAGTGGAATCGGGTAACCCCTACCTGATTGAAAGCGCGGCGCCGAAGTTGCTCCCGTGAGTGCAATGACCGGCGTGAAAGGGCTCCAACTGTGGACCTGATTTTGGAGCGTTGTTGGCCCAATCATATTTGTCTAAATGGAGAGGGGGGGGGGGGGGTCTACACTCGCCAGCCTTAGTTTTAACAAACATGTAGAATAACTACTTTAGAATCTGTAGACATATGGGATTAACATATTGATACAGTCGATTGCGTTTTTTTTTGTCTGTTTGACAAAGGGGATTGCGGTCATGGAAAAGAATGATGGTTCAGGTAGCCCGGGTTGGGGTGCTTCGTTTATCATGCAGACGACGGAAGAGATTGCCAGGGCTGTATACTCATCAAAAGAGGACAGTGGTGGCCATCTTCAAAAGCTTCAGGATCAATTTTTCCGGGTACTGAAAGGCTTATCACAGCCTACTGACGAGAAAAGTTCGTACAATCCAGAAGTATTAACCTCCCAAAAGCGTCAATGGGCTAGCTTCCATTTGCAGGCGTTGGTATGGTTCTGTTTCTTTGTTCTCAAACTGTTTTATCCATGTTTATTCGATATAAAACTCCTGTTGCTTACTTTATGATGCAGTTTTGTTTAGATTAACTCAACTTTAATGCTATTTTTTGTTGTTTTTTTCTCTATGCTACTCTTTATTATTACTCCTGCTGTGTGTTCTTGTATTTGATTTATGAGCAGTAACTCATTTACAGTTTGGGATAAAAGTAACTTTCTTCCCATATCTTTCATCCTTCCATCATAATTGTTTACAATTTCAAAAAGATTTCAGCATCGCAGGATATTGAAAGAACCTTCAAGGCTGTTTGAGAGCATGGTAGTAGTTGGACTTCATCCTAACTATGATATTCAGTCAGGTTCAGGAAGGCTGCTTAATGCAGTCAGTGGTCAGCATCAGTCAACATTGGCAGTCGCAAATCTTGAGCCTCAGGTGCTGCCCTATGCCCCCATAAAACGTGTTAAGTTTAATAATGGACGGGAACAAGTTTATGTGGTCTCATTTGTTTGGAATATGTGATTTATTTTTTTTGACTTTTCTTTCAGGTTCTGTTTGTATACCCTCCTGATAAACAGCTGCCTTTAAAGTATAGGGATCTTCTTTCATTCTGCTTTCCTGGTGGAGTGGAGGTTGGGCAATATTAATTTGTGTTAAAGCAGTCGTATCTGATGTCTATTTCATTGATTTTGTATTGCCATATTGCAATTTCAAACTCAGGAACCTGAAAGTTTGTATATCTTCAGCTGAGTTTGAGTGATGTGTTTGTTTGTTTGTTTGTTATTTTGTGTTGTATTGGTTTTATCGAATGTGTATTAAATATTGCTACTTGTGATTGCAGGTTAATGCTGTTGAAAGAACTCCATCTATGAGTGAACTTAATGAAATACTTCTTGGACAGGTACTTGCTAAAATAATAAATCTCATTCAACCCAATGAGATGGGCTACTTTTTTTTTCTTTTTTTATAAATGAGAAACTCGTGCTCATTTATCTTCACAGATAAACCTCTTCTGTTTGACACAATAACCTTTGTCTAAGCTCATAAGTACTTTTTATTGCACATTTTTTTGACATGTTACCTGTTAACATGTTGGTCGTTTTGCAGGAACACCTTAAACAAAGTGACCTCTCCTTCATATTCAGGTTACAGGTGATCCATGGACCCCTAAAGTTTATTTTTCAGGATTTATTTTGGTCAGTTTTGGAATTCTTTTTGGCAATTATAGTTTCTTTGGATGGTCTACTAAGATAATTTTATGTTATGCTCTTTTCCTTATCTGGTAAGCGATTGACTTTTCTTTGTCCAGGTGGTTATTATTATGTACATTTTTACGGCACAATTACCAAACGTATAAAAATGTTATAATCACCAAAACTGACCACTATCAAAGGCATACCACTATTGTATGATATCTACTCTACTTTTTCAACACAGATTAGTTTGATAACTTTTTGCTCAATTTTTTTTTGAAACTTGATTGATGCACCAATTATGTAATTTGGTTTTCAACTTGTAAACCTTTCTTAAGTTATTGTTGTGAAAGACGGTCTCCCTTCATTTACCATTTTATACCTGAAATTTATCAGCTGCTATCAATTTCTTTCTTCGATCTAGTCATAGTTTCTTGATATTTTATGTAATGCTTCTAATCTTTTATTATGTGCTACAAAAAATACGACTTCTTTCTTAGGTCATTATGTTTTATTGGGTTCTGAAGCTTTAGGACTATGTAGGGTGCTGATGATTCAATTCTGTATGGTTGCTGTTTAGTAGCTGACGAATTAGTGCAAAGACCGTCCAGATTAATTTCAATGATGTCAGATGGAGGTCCTGTTCGTCCAGTTTCCAGACGCCATATTTTTACAACTCGCAGATGTTACTGCATTCTTACAAGGCTTCCGTTTTTTGATCTGCATTTTGGCGTGTTAAATAGGTTTGTCATATAATTTTTTTCATCTACACTACTTGCATGTGGTACTTTTGATAATGTAAAGTTATCATGTACATATGTTTCTCCAATTCTACACGCCCTTCATTTGAATCTACGAGGAAACAGTAGCGTATCAT
Organism: Ambrosia x helenae; assembly: GCA_030844895.1. Classification (NCBI taxonomy): domain Eukaryota; kingdom Viridiplantae; phylum Streptophyta; class Magnoliopsida; order Asterales; family Asteraceae; genus Ambrosia; species Ambrosia x helenae. Next base: position 93,696 of record JAUTDX010000257.1, on the reverse strand, counting down.
TATATCTATCTCCAAGAAAATTGTCCGTGTCTGCATGTCCTTCACATATTGAAATAGTATCTAATTATATTGTTATGTGAAAAATAACAGCCATATATAATTTCATATATTCTGCCATTTGCTTCTGGAGAAGTGCAGAATCATTTACTGACTCAACTTGTGCCTTCTTAATAATGTAGGTGGTCATTAATTTTATTTGAAGAAGAAAGTTACATTTTCATTGACTTTCCTTTCTACAAATCATTGATATTACATTGAAGTGGAAACGGAAGCAATCAAATGGCTTAAAATCTCGTTCTGGAAATAAAATTCGATATCTACAAACGTCACCACTCACCAAAATATAGTCAAATCCCTATTTAACTAGGAGAAAATAATTCAAACCACAAAATAAAAAAATAAAAATAATATTCAAACTTGTAGATAATGTACTACCCACCTACGTGTGTCAATGCATCATGCTCCTGCCATTACCTAAATGATAATTAAATTCACATGATCCTCCAATGAAAAGTAATCGTTTCATGATCATCCGCATTTGGATGAATGATTTATTATTCATTAACTCAAATGATAATTAACTATTCGTGAATTTGGTTCAAATAGCTATGGAATTAATGTTATCGTTACAACATCACTACAAGGAATAGAATTTTGATTTCTCCCTGATGCTCCTGCATCAACATTGTTGTTGCTGCTGCTGTTGTTATTGTTATACTATCATTGTTGTTATTTAGTATTAATAATTTTGTTATTTATAACTTTAATATTATTGTTATACATTGTAGCATCTCCACTGAAGAAAGATTGGAACGATTAAGACAAAGTGTCATTGGCTTAGATCTCGAGTCTTCTGTTGTGTATGCCAATGAAGAATGTTTAGAAGACAGCTCATACGGCAATTCAGCTGAAAATGGAGCTCAAGGAACGCCGAATGGAACCTCAGAGACTGTTCAATTCAATGAAACAGCCACAGATGATCAATCCCCTATGGTAGGTCATGCAACAATAACGGACTCATCTAGGCATGAATCTCTAGCTGCTGAACCAATTCCAAAGTTCGTTGAGGGTCCTGCTTGTGATATAGTTGACAATAACCAACCAACTCAAAGGCATATACCAAATGCAATTTTGCCTCTTCTACGTTATCAAAACTATGATAGCTCAGAATCTTCTTCAAGGTACTCTATTATCTATTGATATTTATGACATCTGATCACAGACTTGAGTTATCCATAAGTAAACACCATGTGAAATGGCAAGATGGTGAAGGTGATGAATATTATGGTTGCATCGATTTTGGAACGTCTACAATACAAAGAAATATCATTTTTTTATATAAACAAGTGGTTTTAAATAATCCAGTAACATTATGGTTGTATTGCTTGATGCAGTTTTCAGGGCTCACCTTGTGAAGATAGAAATTTTAGGAGTGAGCTTGATTTGGCAGAAATGGATGAGGCATCTTTCTCTAGTCAAGAAGATAATGAACTTGATGAGATTCTTGATTGGGCCAAGGTATTTCTTCCATTGATATCATTACCATTTTTTTGGGCACTAGTGTTGCAAGAGTCTCTTTCCTCCACATTTTTTTTAATATAATGAAACACAAAAATGATGTCAGCAATTGGTAAAAGTGGTCACATGTCAAGTAATTGAGCCTCAGTTGGCCTTCAATTTCTGTCACATGCAAATTGTTTGGAATTGATGATGTCATCATTTCACTATTTTTCTATACTCCCCTTCTATTATGAACTCATTAACAAAAAACTTACCTTCAACGTCTCTTTCTGTTCTCATTTTTTGTTTTATTTATTTATCTTGCATGTCGTCATCATCATCATCATACTCAGTTAATCCCACCAATAGCAAAAACTAAGGTAGGGTCTGAGGAGGGTAATAGAGAGACTGCTTCCAGTGAGACCCCCGGCTCGATAGTGGCTTTGTATCAAGCCTTGGACATAAGGCACATAACACTTAGCAATCGGGACAAACCCAATTGGTGCATGTACCCCCTTGTCTTTTAGCTATCAACGCCACCACATGATGCATGATTAACCGTCCGTCATTTTTAACGTTATTTTCACAAAATTAGTAAATTAACGTTAAAATTAGTGCAACTTTACTTTTGCCCTCGAGGGCCGCACATATATACATTATATGCGCACAACCGTATGGGGCTATTCTTTATCTTGTATGTATGAAATATATGATGAAATATTATGTATTATTTTTCATAATGTACGTTATTAAAGAGCTCCCCTCAATACCTTCAAAGTTAAACCAATGTTCATATGTTATTTGTATGTTTTCATTTTAACTGCATAAAAGATATTTTTATGTATAAAGATAAAATTCTTCTTAACAGAACTGTTTCTAGGAAATATTTCTATGCATGTCCCCTATGTTATGAACTAATAGAAAATACTGTTTACATTTACTTAAGTGTTCTACTTATTATCATATATTTATAAAATATAAACAACAAAATAATCCTATACTTTTAAGAAGTTAGGATGTTAATTGTAATTTGAATATTCAGTTTAGGCTAGTTGGTCCCGCTCAGTTAAAGCATCTAATATCCTCAAATTCATTTTTCATTTAATACACAAGACAATAAACCAATTATGTAACATGTGCAGGCGAATAGTCATGGATCTTTGCAGATAATATGTGAGTATTATCGATTACATATCCCTGAAAGAGGCTCAACAATCAGGTTCCACCCTCTGGAGCACCTTCATCCTTTGGAATTTCATAGACCCGAAGAAACAGTTTTACATATTCCTGGCTCTGATTTGGTGTCGCACAACACGGGTTTTGATATTGCAGAGGTAGTTTTTATCTTGTTTAAAGGTTGACCACAAATGTGAATTTACATAGTTATTTATTAATCTTATTTGCTTTAAAATAATTGTTGATGTAGGCTTACAGTGCACTTGCAGTTGAGGAGGAGGCAACTGCTATGTCAGTATGGGCAATTGCATGCTTATGTGGCTCCTTACGTCTTGAGCATGTATATATTATCCCATTGATTCAACTTTATGACTTGCTGCATGCATCACTGTCTTTTTTTCCTAGATTTATCATGTTTAATGTACATAATTCTAGGACATGATGCATAAAACAACTTAGGTGTTAAAAAAAGCTTTTGTTGTTAAATAGATTTGGTTCGTGTCTAGTGTTTTCTGTAAGTTCTTAACTATACAGGAGGTGGGTTTCTCATTGTCTTTTATCTTCCACAGGTTTTGACAATATTTACAGGTGCTCTGTTGGAGAAGCAAATTGTATTCTTATGCTCTAATCTGGTACATATATTATCACTGAATACAAATTATCTTTTTTTCGTAGCTGACTGTTGGTTCGTGCCTCGTTAATTATTGTAATATCTGTTAGCTAGTGTTCCTTTACAAGCTTACCAATTGCTTTCCAGTCTTAGAAATGCACATACCGTACATATTTTTAACAGATAAGAACAATATGTTAGTATATCTAGGGTCTTTTTGTTATCTAAATATCTAAATCTGTTGTATCTACAGGGAATATTGTCTGCTTCAGTGCTGTCAATTATCCCCTTGATTCGTCCATACCACTGGCAGAGCTTCTTAATGCCGGTACTGTATCCAAGATTAAATATTTGTTTGTTGGTTTATAATGCCTTTTGCCTTCCTGTTCAATTCATCAAAATTGTATGCATGGTGGTTTCAGGTATTGCCAAATGACATGCTGGACTTTTTGGATGCACCGGTTCCATTTATTGTAAGTTCACAAGCTAGTACTTGTTCGAATGCTTTATTGTTAATTTCATTAAGCTTTATGCTTGTTATTGCATCCTTGTTTCTTTGACTGACCTGTATGTTAATTAGGTTGGTGTGAAGCACAAAACTGCTGAAGTACAATCCAAGACAGCAAATGTTATCTTTGTTGATGCAAACAAAAACCAGGTAAGAGTTTTATTCTTTGATATTGATGTAGGGTATGGGGTTTGGTTGACAATAAACTATATGAAGTAATTTTGCAAATGTCATGTTCACTGTTCATGTTAATGGTCAAGAACTCGGGTATGCATGCATAATATTTCTTTAAATTTTCTTTTTCATTGGTTAGGTGAAATCATCATCGTTACCACATTTGCCCCGACACCGAGAATTGTTTACAGCTTTAAGTCCATACCACTCCCAGCTTGTGGGAGAAAGTTATCTAGGGAAAAGGAGACAAGTTTATGATTGCTCTGAGGTGCAGGTATAGTCTTGCACTTAACCCGAATTAATATACTATCAGATGTATTTATCTTTTTTTTGTTGTAATCGAAAAGTTAATCGTGTAAGTATACATTTGGAATTTCTGCAACAAATATAATCAGAAAATAAATTCCACATGATTGTTATGGACACAGGTTGAAGCTGCAAAGGGATTTCTCCAAGTAATAAGATCTTACTTAGATTCTCTTTGTTCTAACCTACGTTCTCACACAATTACAAACGTTCAGTCGAATGACGACAAGGTATTTCTTTTTCTCTACCCAGACATAAATATAAATATAAATATAAGTATATATTTAAATTGTTTTGCACTTTTGCTATGGTATGATTGACTTAAGAAAAAAATTACAAGTAGACTTATGGATAACTTCTTGTTGATTAAGCACATTATATTCTGTTTATTTAACCGGATTCCAACTGTACCCCAGGTATCTTTGCTGTTGAAGGAAAGTTTCATCGACTCCTTTCCTAGCCGTGATCGACCTTTTATGAAGGTGTGTTGGTCGATTTTTTAGATTCTTTTGATGGATTTCAATTCCTTCAAATCCTTTTAACAACTTTATAAACCAAACATGATTATTTTGTCAACGAAATACATCACAAATTCTAATTCCTTTGACAAATTCAAGTTCTTTCAAAAAAGATTCGGTGAACCAAACGCCCCTTAGTTGTTTGACAAGGTTCTTCACCTTACTAACGTGTTTCATTCTGTGTGGCAGCTTTTCGTAGAGACACAACTCTTCTCTGTACATACAGATCTGGTCTTATCTTATTTCCAGAAGGATTAGCACAACCATGTAAGCTTGGTAATGCAATCAATGTATAATAGTTTTATAAACAAGCTCTGAAACTTATTGTTAAAACATTATATTATATAATATTATATAGGTTTTGTTTTGATACTCCTATTAAATTGTTTGAACCCCACACCTGAAAAATTAGATGGAGGGTTGTAATGTACAGTACTTGGTTAAATTTGAAGTTGGTTGATGATGTCAGTTATGTAGAAATGGAAACTGGAAAGTGGGCCTTGTTTAGTGTGGTTAAAAAATGTACTATTAGGTAAGAAGCTTTGGAACTTTAATGAGAGACCACAAAATGATAGTGTAGTTGTCAGTAGAGTCATGAATCTGATTTTACTTTTAGCTGTGTGCTCATACAAATAATTGAGGTGAGCCTTCTCTGGCTCTCTGCTACCTAATGCTTTAGCAAGCTTTAAAATAAAAAAAATTTAGGAACCTGTTAGCATATAATATTTGATTTATATCCTAAGTATATATATATCCTAAGTCTAGAATAGAAATAAGTGAACCATTGTGTCACAAGTTAGTTATTTACGGTTAAGGTAGTTATGAACGGTTGTGCGCATATAATGTATATATGTGTGGCCGGGGGGGGGGGGGGGGGGGGGGGGGGGGGGGGGCAAAAGTAAAGTTGCACTAGTTTTAACGTTATTTTACTAATTTCGTGAAAATAACGTTAAAAACGACGGACGGTTAATCATGCATCATGTGGTGGCGTTGATAGCCAAAAGACAAAGGGGTACATGCACCAATCGAGTTTGTCCCGTTTGCTAAGTGTTATGTGCCTTATGTCCAAGGCTTGATACAAAACCACATCGAGCGGGGGTCTCACTGGAAGCAGCCTCTCTATTCTCAGGGGATAGAGGTAAGGCTGTCTACATCTTACCCTCCTCAGACCCTACCTTAGCTTTGCTATAGGTGGGATTAACTGAGTATGATGATGATGATGATGATGATGTAGTTATGAACGGTTGTGTTGGTTCACTCACACCGATTCACATAGTATAAATAGGCCAATATGTATCATTTGTAAATATATGAAACTTTCTTTGTTTATAGAACACTTAGTTTCTCCCAAATATTCCCTCAAAACGATCCTGAGATCTCACAGAACCATACACCTCTTGATAAGGAATGATACACCCTAGCCCACATCATGCACCAATAGGAGGTTGCCACATACCCTAGAATGTGATGTCACACCCTCAGAATATGATGTCACGGGGTGTATGCATCTTGAGATTCTGACATATATACTATTATACTGAGATAACCAGAACAATAGTTATTCATTGGGTTGATTTGTTAGGTATTTGTGGCTAATTGTGTATCTAGTGAGTTTTTGTTTCTGTGGTACTTAATTTACTGTACTAGGTACAATCACTATATGGTTGTTGGTCATTGAATTTTGTGGTCCAAATAAGAAAACTAGAATAGGAAGTGTGTCAGGATGAGATGATTACCATGAAGTACAGGTTTCATAGCATAATGTACAAGCTTTTGAAGTATGGTGTGTAAGTTCTGGTATTAAGAAAATCGCAAAAGTAACCGCTCTCTCGGTGTGTTACGCCTGGTAGCCATGATAGAGAACGTTTACGCCAATAGCGATAAGATATGTGAATCTACTGTCGCATATTCACTTATGTCTTAACATACTAAAAGAGCATAGATGGTGGGGACTGGTGGCTAACATTGTGCTTAAATTGCACTTTGTGTCAATATGATAATAGCACTTCAATCCATACGTGTTTTCCCTAATAGAGAGATGTTTGGGAGGAGATCAATAGTAATCACTCTAGTAGAAGTTTATACATTGTCAAAATAAGCTGGTACAAGCTATTCAAGTTCTTAGTTTTGGTCTTTCACACCAACTTTCTTTCCTTTTTGGTAAATCATGCAATAAATTAAAACCTTGTGGTATCATGGTCTCATATGTTGTTTAAAGGCAGTGGCGGATCTAGGCCACAAAATCATTAGTAACGTTTTTCATTTTTTTCATTTTAGTAGCAACGTTTTCCAAATTTCGTAAAAAAAAAACAAACTTTCCACTAATTTTTCACTAAGTGCGCGAAGTTGAGCCGCAACGTCCGCGGCCGCTGCTTCTTAAATATGTCCGCCCCTGTTTAAAGGTCGCTAAGTTACTAAGGCGAGAACAACTTCCGTATGTTCTCAACTTGAGAAAAAAGGCGAGGATATCTAGCTATAAACCTAAACGTGTAATTAGAACAAATCTGGCTCATGATAGAAATAAGTTATTATGTAATGCCATGTACCTTTCATATTCCCTAACAATGTATTTTACGATTTATCTGTGTTTAGTTATCAAGTATCCATATTCAAGTAGATTTACAACAAACTTTGGTTATGGTCTATAAGGTCAATTGTATTTGTTTTTAGTCAATTAATCGTTCATTTCCTCATTTCTATATAAACAATAACAATAACGTACATCAAATACACCATCGAAAGGTTAATAGACGACCTTATATTTGAATATGATATAGAAAACATAATTGACGTATAAAGTGAAGGTACATTGAACAAGATTAGAGCCTTCCATACGAGTAAAAGTAAATATACGATCAAGATTTCACAATACAATTAGGTGTATAAAGTTATGTTAAATGAATAACACTTATTTTCATAAGTTCCTGTGTTTATATATTTGGTACAAAGAAATAAAGCTTTGCTAGAAAGAAATAAAGCTGACAAGGAGTGGGGGTGTAGTAGTGATTGTGACAGAGAGGGTGAAAGAAATATCACTTTAATCAATGATAGCAAGAGTTTCTTGATCTTTTTTTTTCTCTCTTGGTTGCAGCAGAAAAAAAAGTAGATGCTCTAGCTTCTGTTTCTGCATCTCTTTTATATCTTGTGATTTTGTTGTCTTTAAAAAAGAAAGTATATTAATTTGTTCAATTAAAATTAACATCTTTATGTGGCGTTTAGAGTTAGATCGTCTCCCGACCCGTTTGGCTTTGTTCAGCAGGAGTGTCAACATTCCAGACCTGAAGTGTCCGTTCTGTGAGCTGGCATACGAATCGGCTCTGCATATTATGGTGGACTGCGGCTTTTCTAATGGGGTATGGAGTAAAATTTGGGCTTGGTGCAGGGTTTATGTTGATCAGACTGATTCGGTGGCAGACTTATTGAAAATGGGCTTCGCTGATCGTATGTCTAAGGGGAAGAAGCAGGTGTTAAGGGGTATTATCATGGCGACTTGTTGGAAGATTTGGTTGGAGCGAAATAATATTATTTTTAACAAGTCCAAGGTGCAAGTTGTTGATATAGTGGCGGGGGTTAAGTCTTTAACCTTTTGTTGGTTTAAGTATCGGGCTAGATTCAAAGATTTAGATTGGAAGGAATGGAGGAAATTCCCTTTGTATATGATGTAATCTTTTGGCGTGCCTCGGTTTGAGGTTTCGTCGTTTTTATGAAAGTTTTCTGTTCAAAAAAAAAAAAAAAACTGTTATATTAAAAAAAAGAATACAAAAAGAAATCTAAAAGGAACAGCAAATGTTCCAACTTAAATATCATCAATATTACTGGTTAGACTTGAAATTTTAAACATTAATCTTCTAAGGAAACTTTAATATTCCAAGTTTTTAAAAATAATCATTGAAATGTAAATAAGCTTAGTTTTTTTTTTTGAACGGCAAACTTTTTTTAACACCTTTTATTCCACCCTTTACCTTGCACTTGCAAGGATTTGAACCCACAACTTTACACTTGTAAGGGGGACACCATACCACTAGACCAATAGGTTAGTTTAGGCAATCATCTAAATAAATGATTTATTGAATTACTTCTAAGGAATTCCTTCTAAGCAGGACAATACATAACGATATATGATTAGTTTAATATTCTAGTATTGTCTTGTAATGAGTCGTACATAACGATATATTCTAGGACAATACATAACGATATATGATTAGTTTTAATATTCTAGTATTGTCTTGTTATGAGTCGTACATAACGATATATTCTAGGACAATACATAACGATATATGATTAGTTTAATATTCTAGTATTGTCTTGTTATGAGTCGTACATAACGATATATTCTAGGACAATACATAACGATATATGATTAGTTTAATATTCTAGTATTGTCTTGTTATGAGTCGTACATAACGATATATTCTAGGACAATACATAACGATATATGATTAGTTTGGCGATTCTAAAGAAAAAAACTAATAGTCCATGCTCTACCACTGACCCGTTCCGATTTTCAAAACCATGAAGCCAAGCATGGAAACATGTAGTGTCTCCTTAAAATACAACACCACACAATGGTTATAGCAAAGGTGAAACAAAACAAAACCCTTTTCTTTCTTAAAGAACCAAGTGGATGCAAGCTTACAGTACAAGGCTTCAAAGCATAAAGAAGTAAAGACTATGGACCAACTCTCCAATCAAATGGGACCAATGAGGGATGGATGGAGTAACCCAAAACAAGAAAGGTCAAATTATTTACTGTCAAAAGAGATGAAAAAGTAAAAGTAATAAAGAGAGAAGTGTACGATGCTTCTTCTCTTCTATGGGGACTTCTACTTTTTTTGCTGTCACTCTCTGATCATGTACAGATTTTATATTTTTGGTAAATCTTTCGTGATACTGTTTTCTTTTTTATTAACTTTATTTTAAATTTGTGGACGGATAACTTGCGCACTTAGACTGTGTGTTGTGGACACGCGAACGAGCCAACGCGAGTTACCAATGTGACTCTCAGGTAACCCGGTCACGCCAGGCTGTTGTGGCTAAGGGTGAGCACCGACGCGACCACAACCTACAAATTCCTTTATTCGCGTCGTGAGCCGCCGTGAGCCTGCTCGTGTTGGCTCGCTCGCGTCAGGTTAGCGTGGGGCTGTGTGGCTGGGAATGAGTATGGGGCTATTGTGGCTGCTCGCGCTTGGTCACTCGCATGTCCATAACACACGGCCTTATCTATATAACAGGGTTTGAAACATCCACCTCCGAAGAACATGGGCACTATTTAATACACAAGATAAGATTGGAATAATTTTTTTACTTGTTTTTAAGATTTTATATGATTTTAAAATCTCTTAGTTTGTTATTTATTGACCATGCCTGTTTTTTCTTCTCATTAGCCTTTTGGACGCATGCCTGGTTTTGTTTTATTGGGAAGTCACTAACTTTTATAATTTATAAAATGATTAATTTTGTCCGTTGCCGTTCAGGAAAAAAAATATTTTTCCCTTGGAAGAAAGATTTTATTTATTGTAATATTTATTGTAATAAACATTCAAACACATTACACCTAGAGGTGGCAAAAAAACCGGTTTGGGAACCAAACCCGATCCGACTTGGTATGAAAACCGGTTTCACCCTAAAACGGTCCCAAACCCATTGAACCCGCCGGTTTGAGAACCGGTTTCACCTTCTGGCATGCCAACCCAACACAAACCGGTTTGTTAGCCAACTTGGTTCGCAAACCGAACCGGTCAAAACTCGTTTCAAATCGAAAAAAATCTGGTTCATATACGTATAAATACACACACATACAATGGCACATACTAGTATTGAAATGCATTATTATTATTATTATTATTATTATTATTATTATTATTATTATTATTATTATTATTATTATTATTGATTTTTCTTTTTTGCTTTGAAAAACCAAAAAAAATAATTAACGAAATTTTATGTATTTTTTATTGTTGACTACAAAATGTGCGAAAAACACGAACTGGTTTGAAACCAAAATTGAAACTGAACTAAACCGGGTAAAAAACCGACGCTCAAATGGACCAAAGTGAACCAAAACTGACACCCTAACCGGTACCAAGCCAAACTGATTTGAAAACGAGCTAAAACTGATTTTTGGCCATCTCTGATTAGACCTATGTATTGGAATGGGAAGGAAAAATTCAAACCCGCTGAGAAAATAAAAAAGTTGAAACGTTTAGGATAAGAATAATAATGCATATAATATCTAAAGTATTTAAAATGTTAGGAAAAGCAAAACAAAATAAAATACATATGCGTACGTATTTTTTACAATTTTATTTATCAAAATGTGTAAAAAAAGTTAAATTAAAAAAAACTAAAATTAACGAGCCGTCTCAACTGGGCTCGAGCTAGCTGGAACTTGGGCTGTAATGGTTTGTTCGTGTTCGTTTGTTAAGGAAATAACGTGTTCATGAACTGTTCATGAACACTTGCTAAACGAGATTTTTTGTTCGTGTTTGTTTGTTAAGGAAATAACGTGTTCACGAGATGAACAATTACCGAACGAGGTTTTATTCGTGTTCGCTTGTTAAGGAAATGAACGTGTTCGTGTTCATTTGTCTTTATTTTGTTAAATTTAGTTATCGGGCAAAAACGAACACAAAAAAAAACACCAATGAACGTAAGCGAACACAAACATGCATTAATGAACAAGACCGAGCACATACTAACACATATTAAATTCCAAAAATTTCATCACAAACATTGTCCAACTAAAATATACTAATCTAATTACCCAAATATACTTAACATAATCTTGATCACATAATGTCTCATAAAAACATAAAATTATTATATTAAACTTGAAATCTTCGTTTAATCCACCTATAATAACAGTTAATTAAAATAGTTAAAGTTATATTAATATTTGATACACTAAGATATATTAAATAATCTACCACTAGGAAATTTGAAGTACTTAAATTAAAAATAAAAAGTTAAAAAACCATAATGAACTATCGAACACAAACAAACATAAAGGAACATGTTACCGAACGTTCACGAACATAAATGAACGAACTCGACTTCTGTTCATGTTTGTTTGTTTAACCAAACGAACATAATTTCTTTTTTGTGTTCGTTCATTTATTAAACAAACGAACACAAACAAACTTCCCGTCAAACATTTTACAAACTCTTCGCTGAACGTTTGGTTTGTTTACAGCCCAATCTGAAACCTTTTACGACTTGAGCTTGACTTTTCGGCTCAACTACAACCATTATGAATGAGTAAAAGACTTCCATAAAATTTTGACACATGTCTGATAACAAATAATTTAAAACATGTATATTTTAACAATTAATATGTTCAAGCCCATATTAATTTCTAAACAACAAAACAGTTGGTTCATTCTAGAAAAACAATTAAGCCCATTAAGAATCAAACTCATCTTAGCCTCAGTTCTAGATAGTTTCAAATTTTCTTCAAAAATACCTTATTACTTTATTGGATGTGTATTTACTAGGTTAATTATTAGATTATAAATTATTGATTAGTCGATTGCTTTCTTTGTTTTCCAGTTTTGACTCATTGTGTTTGCCTGTATTCATAGTAGAATTTTTTTTTTGTTTTGTTTTTTTTGGGTCTACTTGAAATTGTTTTTATTGTAAAAGTAGGTTCATAATAATTGGTTATAGTTTTCCATAAAAAATGATTTCAGTGTGGATACTTATGCGAATTGGCTAGAAGATAGTACAAGTGAAACGCAATCGTATATATTTCTTGTATTGCTAATGTAGTGATATTTGTATTTATATTATGCAATCCATTTGAGGATTGTTATATTTCTGTTATGTGTTTCAATTTAATTTGGCTTTATCATTTTTATCATTTGACTCGATATAACCCGTGTATTGTTTTTATATGATGTAGTTGTTATATCATCATAACATATTTGTTTAATGTTTGTTGATTACCACCATACATTAAAACCAAAGGCTAAGGGCAATGCAGAAGGATCAAGCAAGCAATATGAGGATATGAAGCCACATGAGGTGGATTTCTAGGTTAAGGGGACGATATTGAAATAATTGCTCAAAGCTATCATGGAAGAAGTGTTCCCCAAAAGGAGTCAAGACCGCAACCATCTAACGACCTTACCGCTAATTTGTTAGTGATGAATGTTGTCGTTGATCATCTACTAGCAAGAGACAGTCAGTAATGTGTCAGCAAGAGACCGCTGGTGTCATTTGGTGAACAGTATGTTGCTAATACTGCCTTGCAAACTAACAGATATTGATATCCCTTGGTAATATGTCATTGAAGGCGCGACACCAGAGGTGATAATGTGATATGTTTGGTTAGTTTTTTTTTTCTTTTTGTTTTCTTTTGCCTTTAAATTTAAATTATGCGTTTTGTTGTGATCAAATAAGAGAATTTGTTATACCAATTTTCCATTGCATAGATTTAATGATGAAAATTATAAAATTTACTTAAGAGCTAGTTTAATACACAAGTTGTTTGTTTAATATAAAATAAATTATCAAAAGTGTAAAGTTTAACATCTACAATTAGGAATAACTTTTAAATAACTCTGCAAACGATGAATCATATGTTGTCAGTGTTATTCGATCCAAACTCAAATAAGATGCTAGACTACAAGCCACGTTGAAAGGTTCGTGACAGTGAAATACGACAAGCGTTTCCAAACACAATATGATTTCGATAAAGAGACCTCGATGATAAACAATAAAAGGAAGATTTGGATAAACACTTTACAGAGATGAGCAAGAAGAAACATTTGTATAGAGACATAATAATAAACCTTATCAATGTTAAGATTAAACATATTTAATACAAAACTGCCAGGAATATATTATTTGAGACTACCAGGGGAGGGGGGCGATGGTGATGAAACGCCATGTGACACTTTTGGGTCTCACGTAGAGGGGGAGAAAATTGTGGAGAGGGGAAGAGGGGGGGGGGGTGAAAGGAATAAATTATTATTATTATTATTATTTTGTGAGTTAGGTTAAAAAAAAAATTGGACCAACCAGATTTTGTCAAAAATGCCCCACGCCGGTGACCTCTTCCACGCCAAGGGGCTTCCCCCCCCCCCTCTCCACGCCCAGTGGCGGCGGTGTTTCCCCCCTTTCCCGCCCACTCCTGATAGTCTAAACAAGGTTTGCACTAAAACAGACAAAATATTTTTTTTAAAATTTCAATATAGATACAAATTCGAAGTTTAATTATATAACTAGGTTAAGCCCCCGCATATTGCGGCAAGGGGTGTAAAACCTTGCCATGTAGCGTCAATGTCATACCACGACAGAGACTGTAGACACCAAAAAAGATCGTATAAAAAGAACAAAAAGAAAATAAACAAAATTAGATACATACTTGCAAAGCATGATGTACAATATTCAATGCATAATCGATAATAATAGTTTTCAAACCCAAAAGCGGATTATGGATACACACTTACAAACCATGATATACAAGACTCAATATATAATAAATGTCCCGGAATCAAATTTCTTCTAGAAAACTCATAAAAACATAAGTTACAACCCCCATATTGCAAAAACAAAAGTTGGAAACTAATACTAAGAAAATTACGGGTATGCAAAATTAATCATAACAAAAAAAACTGAATCCCGAACCCTCTTCGTAATTGCAAAAACGAACTGAAATCTTCTTTGGTTATACGGTTTGGTTTTTAACCGTTTTTGAATTGCGTATTTTGTTTAATGAGAGAGGATAATTGTACAAAGTCTCCTTAAAATACAAAGTGTAAGAAGCCATCCTCACCATCCATTGCGTTTTAATCAAGATGATCGTCATTTAATAACCCACGAGTGTTTTAAGGATCAGTTAACAAGGGGAAGGGTAAATTAGACGAATTCCCAATATAATAATTTGAATTTTTTTAATAATAGCGCCCAATTCATCTCATTTAATGACAGTTACTTAATCAAAACATATACTCGTCGAATTCACAAAACAAAATCAACCAAAATCAAAATCTCTGAAACCAAAAAAAAAACAGAGCAGTTGTAGAAGACGAAAAAATAACATCCGATCAAGGAAGTATTATGGCTCCAAAATGCAAATCAAGTAAGTTTATGTTCATATTATGATTGTCATTTTGATCGTATAACGAAAATCATTTGATAAAACCTAAAAAAAAAACATAACAGATGAAGGAAGAGAAAGAAGAAGCAAATTGAATCATGACAGGCTTTCGAATGGAACTAATACAGGTATGTTTTAGATCAGATTTATGAAATTACTAGATACGTTTTATGATTTCAATGATGAACATCAGGATTTACATATTTTTTGTATGAACTTAGTAAATGCGTTTTATATGTTTTAATGAAAATAATAAAGGCGTTTTAATGATTGTTATGAACAATGAGAATTTGTAAGTGCGTTTTGGTAATTAATAAAGGCGTTTTATGATGTTAAAGATGAATGAGATAATTTATTTGTTTGTTGTATTTAAAAAGTGATGGAATGTGATTATGAATGCGTTTTGTTTATTTATAAAGGCGTTTTACTGTTAATATGAGGTATGAGATGATTTGGTGATCTTTTGTATTTAAAAATTGGAAAATGTGATTATAAATGCTTTTTTGTATAATTAGTAAAGGCGTTTTATATATATTTAAAGATGAATTAGATGATTGTGTGAATTTTTGTGATTAATAATTAAAACATTGAGATCCCATACATCATGTTTCAAAACGCATATTGTAAATAACAAAACACATTAGTTAAAAATCAGATTACTATAGAGTGAATTAAAAACGCCTTTGTTGATATTATAAAACGCAGTAGTATATTATAAATCAAGATGATGTGTGTTCAAAAGGATGTACTCAGGCAGGCGAAAAAAACTTTGTTGTCCATGAAATGCTACTTGGTGAACCAAAATCAAGATTCAGAGATGAAGTTTTAGAGCTGATCAAACAACAAGAAGCTTTTGATGATTTAATCTATCACAGCCTGAAGAACACCAAAGAAACCATCTGGTCAAACATGGTAGAGAAAAGGAAGGGGAGGAATGAGATTTTAAACAACAAAGATTGAAAGTTTTATGAAGGGTGGGTGGATTTGATCACATGGTGGTTTTTGTTGCTGTTCTTAACTCTTGGTTGTGCGTTTTTTTTTTTGTTTTAAGGTAGAATGTTTTATATGTTTTCATGATGTTTTTAAGTGTGGTTATTTAATGATGGTGATGGATAATGTATGTAAAAGCTTGAAAAGCTTTTGTTTTGATGCGGAATGAAATATATATGTGATGTATTAGTAAAACGCATTCGATATGATCATAAAACGCATTCGTAAAAAACCGAGATTTAAATGTTCAATTATAGTAAAACGCATTCAAGGAAACATAAAACGCACTCTAGAAAACAGTAGAAAATGTGCAAACTATTCAATGTATACCAAAACGCATGCATAAAACATAAAACGCATTTACTGAAAAAAAAATCACTCATCATCAACTTGTTCTTCATCTACCCGGTGTTCATTTCCATGGTCTTCAACATTTTCAGCTTCCTCGTTTTCATCTTGTAACAATGTATTTTTCACATTGTGTTTCCGACGATCATGACCTTTCTCCCCACAAATGTTACATGTTCTTTTCCTTTTGCCCATACGACTAATAGCTTTTTCTTTGCTATATTTAATTCGCTTGTATGAACCCTGACCTTTGTTTTTTATACCATTTGGCAAACGGACAAAACTCAAAGCATGATCTATACTTGGAAAAACCATTCCAACTTTTGGTTTAAATGAAGATGCAACCGCAGGTTTGTATATTGGAGTTTGATCACCAATGGGAGCATCTTTGTTAGAAAGATATGTCATAAAACACAAAACATACAACTATAAAATCATTTTAATGACAAAATGACATGGTCATACTATAAAAAGGCACATAATAGTAAGCATTCACATGCATATGTAAGGATTTATCTAACAAATCTCAAAACGCATGTTAAAACATCATAAAACGCATTTGAATAAAAGTCAATTCTATAAAACCAAGCAGTTACCTCAAAACGCATGTTAAACATAATAAAACGCAATTGACCATTATCAATTAGAAAAAAACCCACCAGTTACATCAAAACGCATTTTAATCATCCTAAAACGCAATTGCTTATTATCATATACATAAAACAAACAATTACCTTGCATCCTTCTGTGTTCAACCATGAAATCAAAACTCTCACCACCTTGTTCATCAGTGTTGTTAACATCTTCATGTATAATATCTACATAAACACTTATCGATCAAAACTCTGTTCATCTCTGTTTTTTGTGATCTGCTAATATAAATCAAAACAGTATAACTAACCTTCAAAATTCAGATTATGAGCATCGACAACATCATCTTCTTCTCCGATTAAGATTTCAGGTTCGTTGTTTAGGTCTGATAAACACTTAAAAATCAAAATAAGATTACGATTGTGTGAAATTAGAAAACAGAGTAACCTATCGAACATGATGATGAACTCTATGATTCTAGTAAACTTTTGATCGACAGATGCAAGGTGATGAGAATTTTTTAATAAGGTAAGAATTGATGATGAAGATCATGAAATCAGTTATAAAAATTTGAATTCTGATTGAACAATAAAACAGGGATTGTGAAAATCATAATTGTGAACGTGATTAATTGATCGATGCAAATGTCTATAATACCCCTCTCATAATTGAAAATCAGTTTTTTTTTAACAGACATCTTACACGTGACATATTATTGTGGCTTCCTACACTTTGTAGGTTAAGGGACTTTGTACCCAATTCACATATCTAACTTATATGGATAACCAAATCAAATTCAATTAAATAAATCGAACAAATGAACAATAACCAATATAATCAAATCACTGAACCATATAAATCAATTGGATTCGGTTCGGTTCAGTTAGGCACATTTATAAATAGCCAAATAGGATCACTTCGGTTTTCGGTTAGACCAGAAAAAAGTCAAAAACACTTGCAACTTGAACTGAATATTCCATATCCGAACCTATAAACTCCCCATCAAAAATAACATACGTAAAGAAGTACTTCAAAACCTTTATACTCTATATTAAAAAGAGAGTATTCAAAACCTTTATACACACATATTATTATTATTCGTATTCTCTAACAACTCCATATCATATTCGTATACATATACGTATATGGCAATTTTCTTTTATAAGTTTCCGTATGATGTTTGTCAGAGACAAGTGCTGCCATAAAGGCAGCAGAAGTGTTGCAGCCATTATTCAGACCTCTGTCACAAACACACAGAAACCAAACCAAACCTTGCATAAAATCTGAAACATAAACCATTAGTAATTTATTATTCATCACCTCTCCATCTTTTTATCTCTTTCACACCACCTCAAGATCAACCAAAACAATCTAGTAAAATTAATGGAAACTATGACTACTACTACTTCTAGGTTTCCATTCACATCAAGCCAATGGCAAGAGCTTGAACACCAAGCTCTTGTTTACAAATACATGATTTCTGGTATGCCCATTCCCCCTGATCTCCTTTTCTCCATTCAAAGAAGCTTGGATTCTTCCACTAAACTCTTTTTGCATCACCACTCTCCTCTTCACTCAAGTAAGTTGTTCTCTTAGTCTTTTAACTTACTCCAATATGCGTCCCAGCTTATTGTCCGTCTGCCTGTAATCCTGCCATAAAAGTTTACCTTTATTATAAGCAAATTAAATCCATTTTTATCAAAAAAATAAATAAATAAATAATAATAATAATAATAAAAACTTTTGATGAATTTCCATTGAGAACATTCACACCATAAAAAACCTATTTATTTCCATGTCTCTATCCATAAAAGATAAATAATAATCTTTATTATTTTTATTACCTTAACAAAAATAAAAAAATAAAAAATAAATAGAGGGAATCATGTTAGTTTCACAGAAATTGTTTCTTATTCTATGGATCTTAACTTAATCTAGTGGTAAATTATATTTAGAGAAGGTGAGGAAAAAAAAAGATCTTTTTAATTGTAAAAAAAAAAAAAAAAACAAAGAGTGAGAACATGGGCTAACCTCAAAGATTTTAAAGAAATATTAAAAGGGTATATGAATATTAATAGTATGTTAAATCAACAGTTGGAAGAGACTATTTCCAAATGGGATTTGGAAGAAAGATAGATCCAGAACCAGGAAGGTGCAGAAGAACAGATGGTAAAAAATGGAGGTGTTCTAAAGAGGTTTATCCTGATTCAAAATACTGTGAAAGGCACATGCACAGAGGCAGAAATCGTTCAAGAAAGCCTGTGGAACAAAACATGTCAACAACAACACCACCATTAACAATCAGCACTAATAAATCCTCTAACTACCCTTCTTCACAAAGTTGTTTCATATATCCAGCTGCCTCATCATCTAGATCTTCTGGTAATGTTATGTCTTCTCAAGATCGGTTTTTGCTGGAATCTAGCAGTTACTTGCATTCAGAAAAAGATCACAGGTTTGTTCGTGTCATTAATACTTTATAAAAGCATTAAATAAATGAGAATCCCTTGTCATGATTGATTGTACACATGCAGAAGCAGAAGCAGCTGACACCCACATGCTAATGTCCAGTGTCTGTGTCATATAAATGATTCTTTATCTGAAAATGTATCAGCTGCTTATGCTTTTGACTTGTACTTAGTCCATGCTCATTGGTTACTTACTATTTCAAGATGCAAAAGTTAACCTTATTAACACTGGCATTTTACTCACTTTAGGATGGATTTGGAACTTATTTAGTGACAAAATCAACAAAATAACTACTGTATCATCTTTATTCTGTTATAAAAAAAAGTATCATCTTTATTAATGGAGTAATAATTAAATAAAAATACACATTTTTTCTTTAAATGTTGTTTATATTTTGAAAGCCTCTCGCTCATAAATATTTATTTTAATGTTTTTACTAGGTGTTATACACTCACAAGATATATTTAGAGATACATAATGCATCTCAGTATTTAGAGAACTAGGGTAGGTCTGTAAACTTTTATCTATTTGTGAGAGATGCGGATAGATATGACAAAAGATTAAAAAAAACTCTATTAGAACGTATACTGTAATCAGTTCACATTATATCTCTCGTATATTGGATAGGTTGAATAAACATGGGTATCACACACGGATTGAATAAATATAATGTAATCAGGTAACACATATAGTCATCACGATATTTGTTTAAAATTGAATTTTGGTGTACCATTTACTTACTATAACATTTTACTTTGGCTAGAAACTTATGTATTACACGAGTTTGGATCAATAAATACTAAATTATTATTAATAAACGGAGAAATGAAAAGAAATAGATATTAAATAATACACCGAGAGATGCGAGAAAATTATAATTTAATATTATTATTTGGTAGTAAAGATAAAGATAAATTTTAAAAGCGGAAGAAAAAATTTGATGATGACATGCGACGTTGTTATAATTTTAAGAGTTTAAGTAATTATAACTTTTAAAACATATTGTTGACTTTTAAATCTACCCCTACGATTTTTAAATAGCATAACATGTTTATTCATTAATATCTTAAAAATATTGCACCATAAAAACAAATATTTTATTATCTTTCATTCAAATATGGTATTGCTATATTTTTATTTTTATATTTTAAATTATAAATGATTACCTATGTCTGCGTTCCTCCCCGCATCGAATGAGCACCCCTCTAGTATGTGTGTGTTAAATAGTTGTAGTACTTTTTGTTATTGTTAAAAATATATTTTTTAAAGCTTCAGTCATACTTTTTAAATATGTTTGATTGTTTTAAATAGTACAAAATTTTAAAAAGATAGTTTGTTGTAAAAAGAAATTTTGTTTCGTAAAACGAATGTACGAAAGGGGTGACTATGTAGAAATGTAAGGATGTTTGTGGAAAGATGCAACATTGGAGAAAAAACGAGTGTTTTTGAAGAATGAGTTGAAATCTGATATGCCAGCTAGCGTGGCGCATTTATGGGCGCTTAGCATTGGGGATGCTCTTAGCCACGGCTCACACTTTCACCCATCAATGCCATACGCGAGTTGACTCTCGCAATGATCAAATATCATTTACTTACATTAACTCAAAAGGAATATTTTAGATATATGCATGGCATGGTGGTCATGACTTTTAATTTTCAACTTGTTGATAAAAACTCATTGCAACATATTCTAAAGTTGATTTTCCTCAATTTTTATTAGCTATGGGATGAAAGAGGATGTAGATGAACATCCATATTTATCAGAAACTTGTGGTGGTGGCACCATCTCTGCTTCAGTGACTGATTCTTGGCACTTGGAACCATTGGCCATGAAAAACTCTTCACTGGCCTTATCCCAATCCAAACAGCGGTCTTTCGCCGATTATCAAAATCAAAATTACTCGTATCAGAACAGCCCAACACAAAAACTACAAAAGCCGAATCAGGGAGGCTGTTATGATCAGTTAGCTCTGAAAATTGAAAGTAAAGATGAACCCGAAAAGGTAATGCATCATTTCTTTGATGAAGCGCCTCATGATGATCATAACAAAGATAAAGATTCTTCCACTACTCAACTCTCGATCTCCATCCCTGACTGCGCTCGCGACTTCTTCCTCGCCCATAATGGTTGGTAGTCTTAACCTTCTTATTTTGAATTTCAAGAAACAGTTTCTCACGTAGTTGTATTTATTTTTGTTGTTGCAGATAAATGAGGCTGTGATTTACTGGTATTTGGTTTGGCATGAGGTAATGATATGATTTGTGTAATTGGTATGTTTTTAGGGACTTGTGTTATAGATGTGTTTCTTCTGTAGCAGTATGTTTTAATCATTTAATGAGATTTCTCACATCTTTGTCGTTGATCTTGTGTTGTTTAAATGGCTTCAAATGTTAAATTTAGATCCCTCTTTCTTCCAACCGCAATAGTATTAATCTTTCAACACAATTACACTACATGTTAGCAATGATTGACCGGATTAGGCGTCGAACCGATCTCCTTATCGGCGGTCCACTAGTCGGCCCGGATGTAAGAACCGGATAATGTTGTAAATATTATAAAAATAAATAGGGTAAAATAGAAAGAAAATTAATCAATTTCCGGTTCAATCCCCGATTATTTATTCGACCTTCCGGTTCAACTCAAAGCGGTTATGATAGTATGAACCGGACCGGCCATACCCCAGGTTCCCAGTTCGGCTGGTCCGGTCAGGTTTTCAAAACACCACATGTTACTGAGGGTCACGGCATACCTCATGTTAGCTAGTCTTTGAATGCCCACTACGTAACGTTATCATTAGAAACTAACGCTGTGTTCCCGAGTTTACTAAACGGGAGAAAAGAAAAGAAATGAAAGGAAAGATGTGTTCCCGAGTTTCATTAAAGGAAGGAAAAGAAAGGAAAACAAAATATGGCGTGTTCCCGAGTTTCATTAAAGGAAAGAAAAGAAAGGAAAACAAAATATGGCGTGTTCCCGAGTTTCATTAAAGGAAGGAAGAGAAAGGAAATGGAAGGAAAAGGAAGGAAAACTAGTTAAAATTTTTTAGTTTAGTTTTCCTTCCGATTTGGAAGGAAACGGAAGGAAAGAACATTTATCCTTTCTTTTCCTTTCCCTTCCCTTCTTTCAATTCTTTTCCTTTCTTTTCCCTCTTTAAGTTAACTCGGGAAAACGGCGGGGTAAGTTTGGTTAATTTAGTTAACCGCTAAAACTTTTTTTTTTCACCAGTAAAAAAATATTTTATTAAACATCCCCCAACAAGGCAAATTACATGAGGATGACATGTAGACGAACAACAAAACTTAAAACTAATTTTAATAGGGAAATCCAATTATATCTTGGGTTACAAATGAGAATAGTTATAACAAATTAATATATTATTTATACATAATAAAAAAGATATAAAGGTCGGTTTTGGTGTGACATTGGTTTTGTTATTTTGGTTATTTATACACATGACGGGAAAGAATCTACGCAGAACACTATTTATTGTGAGAACACGGAGATCAAATTGATCACTCATTTTTTTTTTCAATATACAACTAAAAGTAAAAAATAAATGTTACAAATGTAATCTTATTGATTCTTACATCGTAATTCAAAAAATAATTGAGTAAAATTCAATTTTTATGTAACCTACATATATGTAGGTTAAATAATCTATATGTATGTAGGTTTGTAAAGACATACGAAAACATTAATTTGATAGTTTTTTATGTATGTAATGTTCACATATGGATGTAAGAAACACAAAAAAAAAAAAGAGGTGAAAATTAGGAAATTAAATGATTTAGAGTTGTTCTTTTTGTTCTCGCAATAATTTAATGTTCTGAAATGATCCTTCCACTATTACAATACTTCTTTTCTCCAAAACAATACGATTACAATATTTTTTTCTATAATAATAATTGAAGAACAAAAACAAATATTTAAAAACGGTAATTTAGGAGATATTGTATAACACGGTGCTCGGGGGCTTATATAAAATTGGGTGGGCTTATAAACCAAGAGCCCATTAGAGCTTCTCCTAGGTTCACTTCCTTCTACAAAAGTCACTATATAGAACACTCTTTTAAGATTGTAGTTGTGACACGTTAAACCACCCTACATACTCTCTCCACTAGAGATACTGATTTGTTACAAATGTTTAACTTAGAATACCACTAATGTGGTTTCAATGTATTGGTTGTGGATGAAAAGAGAACTCATAGTCAAGGGCTATTGAATGAATGCATTTCAGGATGAGAAGTTTCCACTAGAGGTGTAAAAATAGGTTTTGTATTTACCAAAACGGTTCGGGTTAAATCAAACCGGGTTGATCCAATTTGGTCAAAATCGGTTTGTGTAGAAACTGGTTCGGGTTATAAACCAGTTTTAATTGGAATGTAATCGAATCTATTCAAATTGGTTCAGGACGGTTTGAAACTAGTTTGGGCCATAAACCGGTTTTAAAATATATATAGATATATATTTTGTGTCGGGTTGAAACCGGTTTAGGTGACGAGAGGGTGGAAGCGGTATATAAACTGACGGTTTGGGCCAGGTTGAAACCGGTATGGTAGTTCAAATTAGTCAGGTTAAAAACCGTTTGGAAATCCAAACCGGTTTTTTCCCCATCTTTAGTTTCCACCCGGATAATCGGGTAACCAAAGACACATTCTTGAGTTTCTTGTGACAAAGACAATCAAATATGGGTTTTGAGTAGGATGTTTGAGTTGTAAGATTTGTAATTTGTTAGAATTTGAATATGGACTGAGGTAACAAGTGGTAACAAAATATGATGAATTGATAACAGTCTTATAAAATAAGATATAAAATTCATAAACAAAATAATATACCCACCAACTCTCCACTTGAATACAACATTTTCTCGTCCTCCATGAACCACAAATGTCAAATAGACATGTTTGGTTCCTACATGAACTTATGTAACAGCAGCATCCAACACTTTGTTGAAATCACAAGTATTTTTTATGGATCCTTGCTCGGTTTTCTTCCCACCATAGTCTTGCATGCACCTCCCCAAATTTTTCTCGGCTGCACGCCAATTGTAACATCAGTTAGCCACTACTTAAAAACATGTAACATAGCATGATTAAAGAACCCGACCCCCCCCCCCCCCCCCCCTATCACTGGCTAAGAGCAGTGGCGGTTCAAGATTCTCAATCGCGTCACTCCCTATCATAACAAACTTATATTTTTTTAACTATTCATGTTTTTTGAATCAGAATGATCTATGCGAACCTGAATCTAACGCGTTTGAGCTCCCTTGAGCCGCCAGGAAGTGACTTAATAGTGATGTAGACTCCTGGCTCAACTTGTTCCACCCATTCATTCTCCATATCACTTACATTGCTGATTGATAGTTCTCCTGACCCATCAGCCGTAGCGTCAATGGATGCTGTTTCTGTTTTATCTATGCTAACACTTGATAGTTTTGGAGTAACAGTGAGACCTGATGAGTCCTGGTTGGACGGAACCACCGTCGAGCTTTGGTGATCAAGTGGATCCAAGGATGAGTATTCCATTCCTGATGGGCGGTTTAAGGTTCGAGGTAGCCTTTCTTTACTTAAAGCTGGTGTTATGGGACTGTCTCTAATACATTCAAATTTCGAACTACTCTGTTAGACCAGTAACTTAATTAACCTCAAAAGATCATTTCAAATAAATGTGATTTTAAATATAAGATTTTAGCTTAACACATAATAATTTTTTTTCCCACCTCATCTTCGGATTCTGGGGGCGTTGGAAGGGGAAAAGCTTGCCGGTTTAACCTTTGGACATTGTAAAGTTCCTTTACTTTGTCGTAATTCGCTTGCCACCATTTTTGAGCTTGCCACTTATTAAACATCTCTCGGCTAACGAAAAACAAAAATCATTAGTCTAGTACTAACTTTCTGGTACAATAAAAATAATGGTTTATATTTTTTAGTAAAATATGGGTAAACATGAGTTGTAAAGTTGTGTTTGTTATCTACCAAAGGACTAAGTGGTCTGCATGACACTACCATAAAGGGATACCTTGATCATCAGTAAGGCTAGATTAGGCCACAAGTCACTATCTCTATGGATTGTACTAAAATCCCAAAGCATAATAGATTTGTAGTTTAGGGCATATTGTAAGTGGATCATGTATTCCACTAACATAAAAAAACAAAAAAAAAGCCTACCCATTATTATTGATCTAAAGGGACAGTGCTTCTTTTTCTTTTAACAGAATTGAATATGTATTGATTTGGATCTAGAAGATCCATTGTGGACTGTTGGCAGGTTAATAATACACACACACACACATACACATACATATATTGCGATTTCTTTAGATAAGTTTTACAAAAAAAGCAAGTAGATATAGCAAGATTGTTGAGAAAATGATACTAGTAAAGTAAAGGACAATCAATTGAATGTTATAGAAAAGCAAGAAATTAATCCATCATTTCATGATGAAAAAGGAAAATGTTGGTCAAAGTTCCATCCATGACCCATGGTAATTAAAAGACAAAAGCATAGGTGAAAAACCAGCTTGCCAAAATGTAATTTTGAAACCATCAATCAGAATCATTTAGATAATTTAATCCGAATCTGGGTCCACCAGCTCGACATCAAAACCACATTATGAAAACTGATCTCTTGGTCGCGTATTGTTAAGTGGGACAATAACCATGTTTGATTTAATGTTGTGCCCCAGCTCATTGACACAGTTATGAAAATGGTACTATGTTTTATATCCTAGTTAGACTCGAAACAAGCGAAAGTTTTAATCTGGCCCTTGAGACTTAAACTTTAAATTAGATCTCACTATTTTCTGGTTTACAAGTGGCAAGGCATGTTGTTCATTATTGTCAACCTGAGCATCACAAAGTGACAACGTAGGTAGGACAAAGTAATTTAAAAAAAAAAAAAAAGCTTGAGAACACACCATTCTCCTAATAACATTTTGGTGAAAAAGCACACCCAAAGAAAACATTTTTTTTTTTTAAAAAAAATGGGGGCCCTTAAAGAACTACTAATGAGAGCAATAAGTAACATTTTTTGGACTTTTTTCACATATATTATAGGTGGCCTTCTTCATCATGATGCTTGCAGTACGATTGGGACAGTTTTTAAGGTTATTTCCCATACACAGGAGACACATCCTGTTTGTATGAAGATATATATATGCTTGATTAAACAAGTATCCATACTTTAAATATTCTATAAAGTAATATTTTAATATTAATGTATATCACACTAGTGAAATAAAGAATTTTAGTTGGTATCGATAATCTGTTATGCTAATGGGTACACCCCCATAGTATATTTTGTAACACCAGTCACCAACTAAACGTCTTTCCTAATTAAACTATGATGACTCGGGACTATTCAATGCATAACCGATTTAAAACTGCAAGAAACGCATAATTCACTTGACTCGGGACTGTTCAACGCATAACCATCATAATACCACATCGAAAGCAATGAATACATGTGTTTTTGCGGTTAGTTCAATTCCCTAGTTAAATTGGTTCAGAACAGCCTTCTTCTCTTACAGTTGCAATTTTATTTTCCATGTTGTGGCCAATTTTTAAAGAAAATAGTGATTTGATGATTGTGTCACCTAACAAAGAAACATTCACTTGTGCATGTGAAATAACAATTCCAAAAGCAAAGAAACAAAATAGCAACTGGCAGAGGAAAATTGTAATTCAAGGCTCTTGAATCTCAAGTCTTTTCAGAACAGAAAGTAACAAAACTATAGTAATGCCAAAGAAAGTATAGCTTACAACTATCTCCTTCATCAATAACTACAAACTAAATAGTTTACACTTGGACTTGGAGTTAAAGACTATATATTAGTTTATACGTACATAGGCGTGTATATGTACGTAGTGTTAAAATATAAGGTGTCACAATTCTATGTTTAAATGTCTTTGGGTCTTATTCTGTTTGGGCTTACAGTTGGGCCCTTAGTTCTGAGTCTGATTAGTTTTGGGCTTATTATTATTGTGAGCTGTTGGCTTGTAGCCCAGCTCATGTGTTGCGTTATGTTTCTACGGTTGTGATCTTCTCAGGTTGTTATTGATCTACGGCTGAGGAGTGTTCTCGAAGAATGTTCGAGATCTAGTATAAAAGGATTATTATTCCTCTGTCTTCATCATTCTACACACTCATTCTCTCTCTCTCTCTGTATCGTCTCTCTTGTATTGGTTAGGGTTTAATCTCTGTATTTTGATCTTCACAAGTGTGTGAAGATCTGTATTAGTATCTGGTGTAAGGATTACTCCTGTGTAATCCCTGTCTGATCTCTGTTGATCATCTGTATCGTCGTCCTAGTGACTGTAAGTGTTTGTATTGAATATTCAGATACGTCAACTGATCTAAACAATCAGTTGACATATTATTCTTTAGGATCTCTCTATTTGGAGAGATTCAGGGTATTTGGGGGGCAATATTTTGGTTTGGGTATAATAAGATTTTGTCACCTGTTTTGTCGCCTACTTCTGTTGTTCTATCTTCTTGGTTGATCTTGAGTTTGTGTAGGCTCAGATCTGTGTATTGTGGTTTGGATCATATATTTCTACATGGTATCAGAGCCCTAGGCTCTTATATCATAAAGGTTTTCTTAATAAAAGATCCTGTTCTTGTCTTCCGCTGTGTTGTCTTACCTTGAGTCTTAAATCTGAGATCTAGAAATTTAGATCTCAGATCTGGTATTACTGATTGTTTGTTGTGGTGATTGACAAGTGTTGGAACTGGTGTCAACGGATTGTTGGCTCCTTGGTGGTTCTGGATAGCTGGTGATACGTTATCTTGCTTGCTCTCTGGTTCGTAACCCTAAGTGAAGGTTACGAGCTACGAGTTATTGGAGAAACCCTAACTTGGGTCTTCTTGGTGAGATTGTTCCTTGTCTTTCTTTTTCCTTGTTCTTGCTGTGTCTAGGAGCACTGTCCGGGTTAGGGTGGACCGGAGTAGGCTCAATACTTGATCTATTATCTGTCTTGTGTCTATTGAGTTGTGGTCTTTACTTGGCTGTTTTCTGTCTGCTTCTATATATACCTCTATATATATATATATATAGATAATAAGGGACTCCTGTGCTAAGATCTGGGTGGGCACCTTGAGTGACGAACCCACTATCTGACCCCTGGCACAGCTTCGTCCTATTAGGACCTGGTTGTGTTTTGTCTATCTGTGTGTTTGTCTTGATTGGCTGTTGGCTTTTGCGTGTTTGTTTGTTTCTGTTTCAATATGTCTGGAGGATCAGAAGCACCACAAGGCCCTCAAGGTCCTGGTCCTACTGATCTTGCTGTGGGAACACTGATAAGTAGACTAGATATCAGTGACCCACTCTATCTGCACCCTAGTGACACTAGCAGTTTATCCATCATCAGTCTGAAACTCAAAG
This sequence comes from Ambrosia x helenae, assembly GCA_030844895.1. Taxonomy (NCBI): domain Eukaryota; kingdom Viridiplantae; phylum Streptophyta; class Magnoliopsida; order Asterales; family Asteraceae; genus Ambrosia; species Ambrosia x helenae. The sequence continues at coordinate 65,024 of JAUTDX010000257.1, read as the reverse complement.
GAACAGACAATTATAATGTGTGGTCTAGCTCTATGAAACTGGCATTAAAAGCTAAAAACAAATATGGTTTTATAGATGGAACATGTGTAAAACCTGAGGATGATGAACTGCTAGCCAAACAATGGGATAGGTGTAACTCTGTTGTGTTGTCTTGGCTGCTGAATTCTGTTAGTGAGGAATTGTATCTAGGTCAAGTTTTCTCTGAATCTGCTTGTGAAGTTTGGTCTGATCTTAAGGAGACTTATGATAAGGTTGATGGCTCTGTTGTGTTTAGTTTGTACCAAAAAATCAATAGTGTTAAGCAAAATGGTAGTACTGTCTCTGAGTATTATCATAGACTTAACACTATGTGGAAGCAATTGGATGCCATACTGCAGTTGCCTACTTGCACCTGTAAGGCATCTAAGGACTTCAATGATTTTTCTTCTCTTATTAAACTAATGCAGTTCCTAATGGGTCTTGATGATGCCTATCAGCCTGTTAGGACTACTTTGTTGACAAGAGAGCCATTACCTAGTATAAAAACTGCCTTCTCCATAGTCTCTAGAGAGGAATCTCATAGAGGCTCTAGTGGGACTGCAAAAGGGCAGAACATGGCTTTCTTTACTAAGACCAATCAACCTCCTGATAACAAAAAAAAGGGGGTTGTGAGGGGACCTAACCCAAATCTTAAGTGTACCCACTGCAATATGTTGGGTCACACTGTAGATAGATGCTATGAGCTGGTTGGGTATCCCTCTGGCTTTAGGAAAAGGGCTGTTGGACAGACTCCTAGAGCAAATCTGTCTAATAACCCTGGTAGTTCTGCTAAGTCTCCTGTATCTTCTACTTCTGGTTTGCCTTTTTCTCCTGAACAGATTTCCAAGTTAATGAATCTTATCAGTGAGAAAGGGACAAGTGATCCACAATGTTCTAATACTGGAGGTAAAAACATTTATATTAATGGATTTTCTGCTCTATCTAAAATTTCAAATCTAAAACAAATTTTTGAAAGATTCTCTAGTTGTTCTAGTTTTATAAAAGGGGCTATTAGTTGTGGGTGGATCACTGATTCAGGAGCAAATCAACACATGACCAAAAGTGATAAGTTTATGGTCAACTGTGTTGATGTATCTGATTACAATATTCAGGTAAAGCATCCAAATGGCACCTCTGCTAAAGTTACCAAGATTGGTGACATAAAAATAGCAGAGGGTGTTACATTATATGATGTCTTCCTTGTACCTGAATATTGTGTCAACCTTATGTCTGTTCACAAGTTGTCTAAAGACAACAAGTTGAGTGTCTTATTTGATGAGGGTCACTGTTATGTTCAGGATTCCAAGTCAGGGAGAATCCTGGTGACTGGTGATCAGCAGGATGGTTTGTATTTTGTTGGAGAGAATGTGAGTTCTAATCTTTGTTTTAGTAGTATTGGGAGTTCTAACCTGTGGCATAGCAGGTTAGGACATCCTTCTGATCAGGTTTTAGCCATTCTTAGTAAAGAACTTAAAATAGGAAAACCTGACTCACAGCCTTGTGATATATGTCACAAGGCTAAGCAGGTTAGATTACCTTTCCCAATCAGTGATCATAAGACCCAAGCTGTAGGTGATATTGTTCACCTTGATGTTTGGGGTCCTTACAAGGTCACAAGTTGGGAAGGATATAGGTATTTTTTGACTGTTGTGGATGACTTCACAAGAACTGTTTGGTGTTACTTATTGAAAAATAAGAGTGAGGTTTTTGAAAATCTTGTTATTTTTTATGAACTTCTAAAGACTCAGTTTAAGACAAGAGTTAAAGTCTTTAGAAGTGATAATGGTGGTGAATTTGTAAACAAACAAATGGAGATTTTCTGTCATAATAATGGGATTATACACCAAACATCTTGTGCATACACACCACAACAAAATGGTGTTGCTGAAAGAAAGCATAGACACCTTCTTAATATGGCTAGATCTTTACTGTTCCAAAGTGGGATTCCACTTAGGTTTTGGTCTGATTGTGTATTAACTGCTACTTATTTAATTAACAGGGTTCCTTCGTCTGTTCTGTTAGGAAAGAGTCCTTATGAGGTCTTATTTGGGTTCCCCCCTATTCTTAGTCATTTGAAGAACTTTGGTTGTCTTTGTTTCAATACTGTATTAAATGAGTCTGATAAACTGTCAATTAAAGCTGAAAAATGTGTTTTAATAGGATATTCTGTTTTTAAAAAGGGCTATAAACTATGGTGTCTTGAGTCAAAAAAGGTTGAATTTTCTAGAGATGTAAGATTTTATGAGGAAATTTATCCTTTTAAGCAAGAATCTATAGAAAATACTGTTTTTCAAAATACTGATCCAAATATTACACATTTAAACTTTTTTGACAGTATTGAGTCTATGACAACCTCTGAATCATCTGTGCCTAAGAACAATGTGCCCAATGATGAAGGGGAACCAACTGTGTCTCATGAGGTTCCAGCTAGTTTGCAGTCAGGAACCACTCCCAGGACTGCAAGGGGGGTAGGTCATCATCTTGATGATGATCAGCAGCCTGGCAGTCCAGGTTGCAGTGTTCCTGACAAGGTAAACCATGATGCAGGGACTTCAAATGTTGAGAACAACCCATCTGAGGGATCTGTTAGAAGGTCATCTAGAGAGTCTGTCTTTCCCAGGAGATTTAATGAGTTTGTCGTAGAAGGGAAAGTTAAGTATGGTGTTGAAAAAGTTGTCAATTACTCTCATTTGTCTAGTGATAATATGAGTTTTGTGTCTGTTTTGAATCAAAACATTGAACCAAGGTCCTATGTTGAGGCTGCCAAAGATCCCAAGTGGGTTGAGGCAATGAACTCTGAAATGGAAGCCTTACATAGGAATAACACTTGGGTTTTATCTGATTTGCCTGCTGGTAGAAAACCCATTGGTTGTAAATGGGTTTATAAGGTTAAATATAAAGCTAGTGGTGAAGTAGAAAGGTATAAGGCAAGACTAGTAGCTAAGGGTTACAATCAGAGAGAGGGTCTTGACTTTGGAGAGACTTTCTCTCCTGTGGTTAAGATGGTAACTGTTAGGTGCATAATTAGTCTTGCAGTCCAGAATAACTGGACTTTATATCAATTAGATATAAACAATGCCTTTCTGTATGGATCCATTACTGAGGATGTATACATGTCTCTACCAGAAGGCTATTATTCAGAAAATGAAACTAAGGTTTGTAAGCTTGTAAAGTCTTTATATGGTTTAAAACAGGCTCCTAGGAAGTGGAATGAAAAGCTTACTGATGTTTTGCTTAGTATTGGTTTTGTTCAGAGTATATGTGATTACTCCATGTTTGTTATGTCAAAAGAAAATGTTTTTTTAGTTCTTCTTGTCTATGTTGATGACATTATTTTAACTGGGAATTGTCAAAGTGAAATTGACAAGGTTAAAAAAATGTTAAGTACTAATTTCCTTATGAAAGATTTAGGGAGACTTAAATATTTTCTTGGTATTGAAGTCTTATATGAAAAGGATAATATTTGCTTAACTCAAAGAAAGTACTGTCTTGAGTTACTTGATGAGTTTGGATATTTAGGGTGTAAACCTGTAAATAATCCTATTGAGCAAAGTTATGTTGTTAATACAAAAAACAGCAAGAATGATGTGCTAGTTGATAATGTTACTGGGTTTCAAAAGTTAATAGGCAAATTGATATATTTGTCTTTAACTAGACCAGATATCAGCTATGCAGTTCAGTATCTTAGCCAGTTCATGCACAAACCCAATCATGGTCATCTTAAAACTGCACTAAGACTTTTAAGATATCTTAAAGAGTCACCAGGAATGGGAATCAGTTTTAGTAAAGGTGATACAATGAATCTTATTGGGTATGTTGATGCAGACTGGGCTAAGTGTCTTGTGACTAGGAAATCAGTCACTGGATATTGCATTTTCTTAGGAAACTGTTTGGTTTCCTGGAAAAGCAAAAAACAGGGCACTATTTCCAGGTCATCAGCTGAAGCTGAGTATAGAGGGATGTGTTCTGCATCCTGTGAGTTGTTATGGTTGAAAAACTTGTTGAGTGAATTAGGTGTTGTTGTTAGATTGCCTATGAAACTGTTTTGTGACAGTAAGGCTGCTATATCCATAGCAGCTAACCCTGTGTTTCATGAAAGGGTTAAACATTTTGAGATTGATATACATTTTTTAAGGGAGAAAATTTCCAGTGGTTTAATTGAAACCATAAAGATTGAAACTCAAAATCAAATTGCTGATGGATTTACTAAGGGTTTGGGTATCCAGCAGCATAGAAAGTTTTGTAATGATTTAAGACTAAAAGACATGTTTAAACATACGAATTGAGGGGGCATGTTAAAATATAAGGTGTCACAATTCTATGTTTAAATGTCTTTGGGTCTTATTATGTTTGGGCTTACAGTTGGGCCCTTAGTTCTGAGTCTGATTAGTTTTGGGCTTATTATTATTGTGAGCTGTTGGCTTGTAGCCCAGCTCATGTGTTGCGTTATGTTTCTACGGTTGTGATCTTCTCAGGTTGTTATTGATCTACGGCTGAGGAGTGTTCTCGAAGAATGTTCGAGATCTAGTATAAAAGGATTATTATTCCTCTGTCTTCATCATTCTACACACTCATTCTCTCTCTCTCTCTGTATCGTCTCTCTTGTATTGGTTAGGGTTTAATCTCTGTATTTTGATCTTCACAAGTGTGTGAAGATCTGTATTAGTATCTGGTGTAAGGATTACTCCTGTGTAATCCCTGTCTGATCTCTGTTGATCATCTGTATCGTCGTCCTAGTGACTGTAAGTGTTTGTATTGAATATTCAGATACGTCAACTGATCTAAACAATCAGTTGACATATTATTCTTTAGGATCTCTCTATTTGGAGAGATTCAGGGTATTTGGGGGCAATATTTTGGTTTGGGTATAATAAGATTTTGTCACCTGTTTTGTCGCCTACTTCTGTTGTTCTATCTTCTTGGTTGATCTTGAGTTTGTGTAGGCTCAGATCTGTGTATTGTGGTTTGGATCATATATTTCTACACGTAGTATACAAAATTTATCTTTCGTTTTTATTTGATACAAATTGTTTGATGATAAAAGAGTTGTATTCAAAGTAGATTCTATCTACTTTGTTATAAAACAGAATGATCCCGTTTATTTGCCTCCTACTTGTAAAAAAGAACGGTTTCAATGAAAAGATATATCATGACCTATTAATATTATATCTACTTTGTATAAAAACACCACCACCATTAATCCTTAAAAAAAAACAAGTAGGTGTTGTTGGAAAAGATTAATCAAGAACTTAATCATATCGAAGGGTTGACTTCAGAAAGTCAAACCTCACAGAAGTTAACCGCCAAACAGAAAGTTGCGTCTGTATATTATTAAGTCACGTCGGTTCGTTTAAGTTAGTTATAAAAACGGTTAAATAACCGTCAATGTACTTGGGTATAAATACCCTCTTGTATTGTCATTTGTATTATGGGAAACATATTATAAAGTGTGTACATTTGTTCCTTTCCCATCCTCTGTTTCTATTGCCGAGTCCCTGCACAAAGGATTGTGCATACTCATGTTCATCCAATATCCAAATCACTATATATAAGATGCAAAACAGGAAAATAACAATTGGTATCAGAGCGAGACGCTCTTGGGAAGACGAAGAAGAAACCTGTGTAGAAGAAACCGATACCCTGTTTTGCAATATCAATCGGTATATCAAAAGAAATAAGAAACGAACATCAGAGATTGTTTGTTCAGATTTAGACTTGGATATTATCATCATATTATCAGAAAAGTGCAGTCAAAAGAAGGCCAGAACAAGAATGAAACGGAGAAACCATTTTCCGGCCAAAAATTCCGGCGATGTCCGAAACAAGTTTTTATCAGTGAAGAACCATTTATAACACACGAGAAGTGTTTATTTAAGGGTTAAAGCGCAGAGGCGATCATACCCACGAAGAATTCGATTTAAGTGAGTTATCGAATTAAAGATGCATATTTTAGAAAGAAGAAGATGGACATGGTGCTCTCCATCTTATCCCTCATCATGCTTAGACCAGGCGAGTCAAAGAAGCATCAGAAGATCATGTGGATCAGAAGGGATTAGTCGTGACGACTTATTATGCATCAAAGTTGAAGAAGATATAGAAGAATGGTTCAAATTCAATCAAGAAGAAGAAGATAAAGACTGCAAAAGGGATGAACATAAACAGAGTAAAGATGATTAAGATTACTTGATTAAGGGGGAGAATGTTGGAAAAGATTAATCAAGAACTTAATCATATCGAAGGGTTGACTTCAGAAAGTCAAACCTCACAGAAGTTAACCGCCAAACAGAAAGTTGCGTCTGTATATTATTAAGTCACGTCGGTTCGTTTAAGTTAGTTATAAAAACGGTTAAATAACCGTCAATGTACTTGGGTATAAATACCCTCTTGTATTGTCATTTGTATTATGGGAAACATATTATAAAGTGTGTACATTTGTTCCTTTCCCATCCTCTGTTTCTATTGCCGAGTCCCTGCACAAAGGATTGTGCATACTCATGTTCATCCAATATCCAAATCACTATATATAAGATGCAAAACAGGAAAATAACAGGTGTGTTTAGCTTTGACGTTCTTACATAAATTTTATAGTTAAAAGAGTGGTATTCAAAGTAGACTATTTTTCTTTAATATCGTAGGTTATAAAGATTGCCAGTACTGTGACAAACCGAACGGATTTCTACACCAGCGTCGCTATCACGTGTTATCAAAATCAATACCAATATTCGTTTTTATAAACACGTGCCAATATCTTTTGGCTATTATACGGGATATTGTTGTATTGGTATCATACCAACACCATAGCGAACCAAACTAATACGAAATCAACCAGGTATAATAATAATAAAAAAAAAATACCTGAACCGGATTCTTTTAAGATCGTTACCGCCACGTGGCAAAGACACAAAAGTAATAAGCACACCAGGTTCCACCTGAGCAACCCACTCTTTCGGTTCCTTCTCCTCTTCCAACACCACAGGCTCCGTTCTCCGACCACTTGCTGACGTACACAACACGTCACCTCCTGCCATTGATATCCCCTTTAATCTCGCCTCCATTTCCTTTCCCCAAACCCTACCGGAGCTCGAGTTTTTGCTCGCCGTCCGCCGGTACGACCACCGGAATCTCTCCGACACCGACGTCGATAACTCCGATTCAGCATCGTTGCTTTTCTGCATCTGCTGTTGTGACGTCATCATCGCTGGTCCAGTACATGGATTGCATTTAATCGCTATATCCTTAATCTGTATATATAACACAAAATTGGTTAATAATATTATTATTATTATTATTTATTAATTTCACTCGTTAACTATTCATAACCGTTTGATACGTAAAATTCTGTAATCGATCAATGCGTTAAACGAATTATTGTTCATAATTCAAAAACATGCTTAATCTGTAACACAAATTCAGCAATACACAACCGTTTAATATGTAAATTTATATATAATATATCAATCAGTGAATTAAACAAGAAGGTAGCGATGTTTGAGGTCAATTACAGTACGTACCTGATTAGTAAGTGTTTTGATGGATTGTTTAGTAGCAGGAGTAGTGGTATTAACACGGTTTGTTTCATGTGGTTCATCAGGTTGCTTCGAACGAGCAATGCATGTAAGCATATTAATTATGTGATGAACTGATTGATCAGTTGATGTGTAAATATATATATTCAGAGAATTGGATTGATTGATGAAACGAGAGAGAAGAAGGGTTTGATAATAATGATCAAGTGCTTGGTTATGTTGGTGCAGGTGTTGTTTATGGACAGCTTTTTATGAGATTCCTTGTTAATTAATGTTTGATTTCGTGATTAATAGATTTTCTATATATAAGTATTTAGTTATTATTATTGGTGTTTCTTAATTGGGTTTATTTGTTAAATATATGATTTCTTGTTTGTTTAAGTTTTCTATTTGAAAAAATGTATATTTCTTAATTGGGTTTATTTATTAAATTTAAAGAGTTTTATTTTTCTTAAAGTACATTAAATAGGCTATGATATATATATTTTTCATTAAACTCACGTTTAGTGGCGGATATAGAAAAAAAAAAATCAGGACTAGTAAGGAGAAGAGGTTTTTTCGCTAATGGCTACCCGCCGACAAAGTTGAAGATACATCCGCTCCAACCCACTCACTGCATTGGATGGCAAGCTACCTTCCGAACTTTCTTTTATCCAGGGTGCGATACCCACAACTTTGCCAATTCGCAAAACAAAACAAAACACGTTGATTTAAGTGACTATTCAACCCTAAGCAATGTTAAGAAATTAACGAGCTTATGTAGATATCCCCAAAGGCCGTTCAAAATATATATGTAATCTTAGATGTTTAACTTTCGGTCATAAACCTACTTCGATAGTTAAGGAATCACGTCCCAATCGATAATCAAACGGGCATAAAACTATGGCTAACTTTCACAAGTTTTATTGATGAATAAATGAACTCAAAATTTTATACAATCCCTACCAAATAATATGGTATATATAGCTAACCTAACACGTTATACTATAACTATGATTTCTATTAACTAATTACATAATAATTATCTGACACCCTTCCTAACCAAACACGCATATGAATATAGACAATTATCCACTAATTAATTAATAATATTCAAAGACATGATAATTATGACTAATAATTTAAACCTCATCATGTTTAAACCATCTATAATATCCACTTCAAGTTTTCCTCCCAAGCCTATGCACGCTATGGTCGGATTAGAGTCAGAATTCCCAACAAGGAATGAAATAAAATGGTTTTCTCTTTTAAACAACCTATTTTTTTTTTTTTTTTGGTAATTCATCTTTGAGATTTTTATTCCAGGACAAAGAAAATTACATTAAGATAACGGGTAAGCGGGCAACAAGCTGCGCCGCCAAAGTCATATAGTTTATCTTTACGTGTGCTTTCTGCTCTTAAAACATGTTAATATGTATGCAAAAAGAATTGTTATTTATTTTAGGCTAGGAAAGCCTTAGACAACGTAGGAGAGCACATATAAACAAATAAACTCTATTAGTAGCATTTCTTATTATATTTATAAAATACAATTGACATGCATGATCAACCCAAAAGTAGTAACATCACATTATCAGACACGTCCGAGATTATTAAACAACCTACCTTAGACGGTTCACTTTATTACATACCGCCAACGCTTCACGTTATCAATTGCTAGCCCTTTACAACTCCGACCTTCTATACTTATAACCATCATAATCAAATTCTATATAAGGCACTAGTGTTATTCTTTTCCCAAAAGGCAGTCACTAGTGCTATTTACATAACGATTCTAATCAAGTAGGTTTTTCTGTCACCTGTGATGATATCATATTCTTCGCTCTTGATTAAATTTTCATCTTTTCTTAAATAGTCGCGAGTTGGTATCCTGGCCCAACCTAACTGGATTTATAAACCTAACACGCCCGTGACCCGGCTCTCCACTTTTTTTTTAAAGGAGAAGGAGACAATTTTATTCCACACGAAAAAGCCAAACATTGGCAAGTACAAAAGTTTCCTAACCAGAGGTTAGAGAACCGGAGTAAAGAACACGCACGAACATATCTCTCGCCTATCGATTACCCGGCTCTCCACTTAATTATCTATAAAAATGTTATATAAAAAGGTTCATATCGTTGACCTCTAGGAAGCCTACAAATTACAACACGCAAACAATCCTTCTACAAAACTTTTGATTTTAATTCCATTTCGTTAATCTACTCAACCACCTTCACACGTGACTCTTCTTTTTTAGTATATAAACAATGACGGCTCATCTGCTTTGAATTGGGTTGGGCCAAAACTAATCACTGACCACCACCAAACTCACCCATATAACCCTACCAATCGACTTTGCATACTATCTTTCCTAGTTTAGAAACACGATTATACAAAGAGACATAAATACTAAGAACATGTTCAATGGTGAGTGAAATTTGTAGGTTAAAGGGGCATTTTATGACATGTGGCATGTGGGGCCATGTTGGTGGGTTAAAGGGGCAAGGGGTGTAATGGTGGGTGAAATTTGAAGTGGAACATTTTTTGACATGTGGCATGTGGGCCACATGCCATTTTATATTATTTTTTTAAATTTTTAATAAACAAACTACTATTTAATTTAAATATTTAACTAGAAAAAACATAAAAAAAATTACATTAATTCCCTAAATTACCTAAAAAAAATACACGAAAATAATAAAACATACCGATTATCCTAAAAAAATACAATCTAAAAAGTAATATTATATTTTGCTCGGATTTGTTGCTTGCGAAGGTTAAACAAATATAGCACCTCCTCTGTAAGTCCCTCAGACGATCTCAAAAGGAACTCGATGTCCTTCTCCATTTGGCGCGCCTCTTGAATCTCGACGAACTTCTTGTTTTCAGCGGCTCTCTCTTGCATGGTCTCCAACCGCTTCGCTCCAAGGTCTCGTATATCTTGAAGAAGAGGTTTTTGACCGTTTGGCTTTGCGCCTACCCCCCGTCATGCTTGGTACGTTTGCCCATTTAGAACTTCCCTTTAGAAGCTCCCAACACCTCCTGTACGGGAATGTCCCACGATCGGCGTTGTACTCATCCAACGCTCTCGTCAAAATATCAACATCGTCACGACCGCTACCCCAATTATCATACAAACGTTGATAATATTCTTGAAACCCATGACATTTTTTATTGATGTCCGTCCACTTTCCCGAAATCGAGTCTTTATCCCGATATTCTCTTCTACCCATCGCCTTGAAAAACGTCTCGCGAATCCGGTTCCAAAAGAGAGGTAAATTTTGATAAGCAAAGAGTGTAACCTTCTGTGTTATTGAGTTATCTGCAGGTGTTGTCTTCTTCACGATTTGCTGGCGTGATCCAGCCTTCTTTGAAGCCATGCATCCAGAAGGTACTCCAAGAGGATTTTCATGGCGTGACATAGAAAACACATCGTTCCTGTGCACATGGCTGTTCATGGTTCCTTTGATTGCGTATTTCCTTTAGCAGGTTCTTTATTTTCTGATAGTGAATGTCCTTCGTAGACAAAGGCTGTTAAAGGATCCTGAAGTCATGACTTCCTACAGGTTATATATACATTGTACAACCCAACTTTAGCATCAATGTTTGTGTTCTTATGTCTTGACACATTGATGGTGGTGGTGGTGTTGAAATACAGGGGACTGTCGAAAAAGGCACAAAAGGCAAACAACGTATGGTGGCGTTTAAGCGGGTGTCTTGGAGATCAAAACCGTATGCTTATGTATATTCTGCTACAAGCCATCTTCACAGTAGCAACAATGGCACTTACAGTACCGATCTTTATGTCATATGAGTTGCACCTTGTTTTCCAAATACTGAAAGTTTCTGCAGCTGTCTGGAATGGAGGACAGTTTTTGGTAGAAGTGATGCCGCGTCAAGTAGTTCTCAAGGAGAAGAAAAAACAAGAGCTAGCTCCACCTGTCATTAGTCTAGATGGCCAATCCTTGTCTCCCTAGTTAAGGAAAAAGGTTCTTGTTAGTGAAGTATTTATCTGTTCAATACAAACACATACATAAAAACATCAACATTTTATAACAAATTCTTATTCTTATGCAAATATCACTTTTTTTATATATGTTCAAATGTATGATATCATTCTTGTATGTGTTTACATACAAGCTTATGAAAGATGACCAACAAATGCTACAACCATGTCAAAGTTACATGGTGCGAAAAATCTGGATCAAACTATCATGAGTTTTGGTAATTTTATTGGCAAGCTTTCAAAAGCAGGGCTGCTTTTTATCTTACGTAAAAGACATCGCAATAAATAGACAAATGTATCACAAGTCAACAACAGAAACAGTTAAGGAACATTCGACCATTCATATCTTCACAATAACAGAACAGTAAAATCTCAAGCAGAAGTTAAAAAGAAGAGATGCTACTCTGTTTTCAAATCACGATAAGATGGTCGGACTGGATAGCAGCAAATATCTAAGATACCCCTCAACAAAAACAACTAGATAAATCTTATAGACTCAAATCAATACAATTAGATATGAGATATCCATTAATGATGATAACGAATGCAGTAATTCTAAACATAAAACCTTAAAAGAAAGCATCATATAATTTTCAGGATTTTAAGAAGTCGGTAATTGTAATGAGACCATGGAATAGTGAAATACTACCACTAAATGCGGACAATGAAGTTATATCTGATCACGTGCAGCTCAATAGCTAAAACCTATAGAGATAAGAACAAGGGTATCTAGAACTAGATGGCAAAACAGGTGATAGGTTTGTAAAGACCTGCACATTATGCGTTAAGACTTTGTATATTGCACCTGATGTGGGAATGTCAGCTCCCTGAACATGTTCCTGGATCATTTTTATTTCCATAAATCAAGTGAAAAAAAGTGCATACCTCTGCACAAAAGTATGCAAAGACAAAAAAAAAGCATCTGCACTTGAGATCCTTGTAAGTTGTCGGATGAGTCAAGCGAGAGTACTCCATAACTCACAAAAACCCTGCACAATATTAACAAATTTGAGCTTTGTACGAGATAAAGGCCAAGAATCATGTAAAAACGGTAAATAAGTAAATAGAATAAAAGAAGCCAACATAGTTGGTCGGGAAGCCATTTAAAAATGAAATGGTAACGGCTTTACCTCATTGAGGATGGATTACAGATTATATACTTTGGGATCTAATTTTTTAAATGCAGCACGAACGGAGACGAATCTCTTTCCCAGAAGTCTTTTGTACCTGATGATGAATAGAACTCGAAGGCATAGAAAATAAACATGAAAAAAAAGATAAGATGAACACACACATACCAGCACGGAACGGTGAACTTATTAATAAACTGATTTTATTGAGAACATAATTCGTATGTACAAGGGGTATTGTCCCGTGATCTTTAAATGCTACAACGATAAATCTTGTTTCCTAAGATATAGTGAGTAGAACAAACTAGCTTATGCTTAGAGAACAAAAAGATTTTTACAGACTAAGTCACTATATATTAAATATCACCAAAATCCGTACCATCGGAAACCGCCCACACAGGTATTGCTTAAACTCTTTCCGGGGTTATGAAAAGGATCCGTAGCCCAATCACAGGGTGGAATTTCTTGACAACAGCAGTTATGTCTGAATCTGATCTGTAAGCGGTATAATGAACATGTCTATACAACAAAACACAATCAACTTCAGAGTTCAGACCATCATATTCAAATCTGATAAATCATCCATTGGAATCTCGAGTCCCATAAAGTCATCATCTTGTAATATTTCGTCATCAATGTTCAACCATGAGCCTATATCCTCCCCTTGCTCACCAAGAACATCCATTTCAGGTAGTTGCAGGTGAGAAAAGTCAAGTGGTTCCTCAGTGTTCTCCAGTAACTTGTAGTCGTCGTTCTCTTTGACCGTATTATTTTTAGTAGGGACTGAAGAAAAGGTTTTATTTTGATCTGATATCTTTCCAATTGGGCCATTAAAAGAAGTGGACAGTTGAGTTGTTTTCTGTTTCAGTTTCGTTTTATTCTTTCTTTCACCTTTAACATTACCAGAAGCAGGGCGCCCAACTTTTGGGCCTCCATTTCTGGATAAACCGTTCCCTTTACCCTCTCTATCCCTCTCACTTCTCTTTCCTTTTGCGCTATTTAACACTGTTGTTCCAATGCCTGAAGAAGTGCCAGCAACGACATCATCAAGATATAATTCTCTCTTTTTGACTCTGCTTGACCATATGTTATCACTTTTGCCAGTACTTAGCTCGGAGAAGTGGAATGCACCAGACGGATACATGTCATGGTTATTCAACGACGGGCTTAGCTGTGTACCTACTTTATTGTAAAAGAGAACCAAAATCACCATATGCACAAATAAAAGAATATATGTCGCATATATGTGAATACTGTGTAATACCTGAAGCTCGTTCTATGGAGGTTCCATATATTTTACCAAATTCATTATCTGTTGCAGCATCTACTTGTGTGTCATTTAAGTGAGATGAGCCAGACCACAACATTTCTTTATATAAAGGCTCAGTGAAGCATCCTTTGCCTGTTGCTTCAAATTCGTGGCATCGGTCCAGTGTTCGTCTCACAAAACCTAAAGCAGCCTGTTTGGCAAATTTGCTACCAACACTTTTAGGTGCCTGAGAACCCCCACAACTCTGATGAACATTTGAAAGACAAAAGAATAAGATCAATATCATGACTTTGGCAATTTTATAGAAATTCCTTACAAAGATTAATGTTGACTTTGTAAGGAGCAAAGTTGGTAAACTAGAATTAACACAATGCAGATTGTGAGCAGAGATGGTAATAAATGAACATTACCATGTACTTCTGATAAGCCATTGTAGCGAGCTTGTCGATACAAAGTTGTTCAAATTCCCTACAAACACACAGATGATCATATTAGAATTCCTATGAAGAGCAAAAGCCAGAAAGATCAAATTCACTTCGTGAGATTAAAAATACAAAAAATAAATCCTCACTTCTCTTGCAGCTCCCTTGCTTCATTAGTGGACTCCAAAAGATTCTCAAGCAGGTTTTTCTTTCTGGAAACCTGTTAATCAAGCAGATCATGAGAACAGGCTTTTATATTTAATGTGCAAAATTTTCCATGAAATAAAAAAAGAAACGACAAAACAGTACTATTCTTATTATAAGCTGTGCTATATGTACTTGAAATGTAGCCATTGATCAAGCAATCAAAAAGAAGTTAGCGAAATTTCCAAATTTTAAGTTGCAGTTGACTGATACCTGTTGATGGTGTTTTTCTTCAAGTCGGCGGATTTCTCCACTAATGCCTTCATTCTCATTACGTGGTAGATCAGGCTGGCCAAAAAGAAAGTGCTTGCATTGAAACTATTGCGCTCTTTTGGGCTTGAATAAAAAATCATTTTATCTAGGTAAAAATCAAATGAAAGTGAGGAAAAGAGAACACATACCAAAAGTTCTGGGTAGAGTCCAAGACTATGAATCTCTACAAGAAGTCTTTCATTTATTGACATGTTACCATACTGATAATCCGAAAAGGTTATGGTAGAAGTCATTGCTGGATCTGAAAGTAGACCATTAGAGGAATGATCAAAACTAGTTGCAATTGACGAATCTGACATGGACATGATACGATGATCTGGAGGGCTGTGGATGGACTCGTTACAAGATCTCAGTGTAGAATTAATCGTATGACCACTGAAAGTACCACGTCCGCCAAGTTCATAATTCTTCAATGATTGATGATTGACGCCATTTGGCTCTACATCTGTTTCAAACTCAAATGAAGATCTATAAACATTAAACTTGTGGTCATTATTCCCACTATAAGGTAGCTCGTCCTTTTCTTCTTCTGAAATTAGGGCAGCAAGTAGTCTCTGACAAAGGGGAATTCCCTCCGGAGCCATGGTTCCTGTTGCAAAATGTTCAGGACTTGATTCAATGCTTCTGTTTTCTGTTCCATTAGGAATTGTACCAGAACTATCATTGTCTTGATGAACTGGGCTTATTGTGTTAACATTGGAATGAGTAATTCCCTGTATAAGAGTAAAAAAAGAAGAAGAAAAAATTAAAAGTTGCAATTTACAACATCCACTGTTGTCTTTTCAACCCTGGAAAGAGCATATTATATCTTATACAGCCAAGGAAGAACCATCACCTGGTGCTTTAAATAGGACATGTCCACATCAGATACAAAACCAAAAAGTGGTTCCATCTGCCTCCAAAATGGACTGGACAAAGCATGATCTGAAAACACCAATCCAGTAATTAGATTTACCAAAGTGATCCTACAAAAAAATATATATATAAGAAGTGGTGATTTAGAACAGTACTAGGATTAAGAACCGCTTTAGCCACAGCCAGAAGGTCTTCTTGTCCATCATCAGAGCCAACTAACAGAAATAAAAAAAAAACAAATTCAGAAATCTATGATTGTACAAACTTCTTTTGTTTCCATGAGATTGCATTTTCCCTGCAACCCAATGGGTGTATGTTCAAGAAATCTTCATCTAAAAAGTCAGCATTTCATATACCTGGAAAATCTTCGGCAGCACTGAATGTGGTATGCTTTTGGCGAGTATAAGCTTTGCGGTCAGAGAGTTTCCTAGTGGGAGGCCTACCTAACTTGCTGTCAAATTACCAAGCAATACAAACTTCAATGACAAACACCAACTAAAAAGAACTTATTTTATCTTGAAATAGAGAGAAGAAACAACCTTTCAGACTTATCAACATTTAGTCTAGCAGTTCTAAGTTGTTTAGCAGTTCTAACATTGCGAATCTTCTCCACTGCCGGTGTAGTACCTCGTCCAGAACCAAAACCCCGCCCAGTTCTACCTGCTCTACGAATTCCATCACCAACAGCTTCCCCATTCACCATCTTATTCTTTCTTGCTGGGGGAAACAAAGTTGACATCTTTTGAACATTCTGTTCACCTTTCTCTTCTACTTCATCAGACTTCTTTCCCTTGTCTCTAGATCTGATTTCAGCAGCCCCTGATTCCTCACTTTCAGATATTGTAGATGACGGCAAATGATCGCTTCTTGACTTGAACTGCTGAGGAGAATTTGCAGGAAACCATTTGGACAAGCCTGGCCCACTTTCACTACCAGTAACATCACTGGTATTATCCAAACCAGGGACTTCATCACTGCTAGATAAGATAGGGACAAGGTTGGTTCTCCTTGCTGTGCGTGATATCTTCTGGGGCCTACGTTCAGCCCACTGTGCTACGGTGGAGATGGGGACCGTGTTGAGGGTGTACGTTTACGGTTACTAGACCCAAATGATCCAGGGTTCTTGTTTGTTCCATGAACCAGGTCCCAATCGCTTGAAGCAGTTGCCCGTTGAACCACCGTCGATAATTTAGGCACCACATTTGACCCTGATCTTGGACCCCGAGCCGTCCCATGCAGTTTTGTGCTAGAAGTAGGACTACCAGATATAAACTCTTCTCGTACATTGGACCTGGTTACCATGATGAGACTATTATGAGTACATGACAACAGAAATGAGCATTTAAACATGAATGCAAAACAGAACCCAAATTAAATAGATAACCAAGACATTAGCATTGCAATATGATCTCATACTTGTTAACTGATCTGAGATTTGTCCTTTCTTTTTCAGAACTAGTACTTCTATCTCTTTTATCATGTAGAAGGGATGTAGTCTCTTGCTCAGGCTTTGGGATGGAAGACCGCATGCCCACACTTGCCTGCTGAGCTGGACCATCAGCTTTTCCACCTCCAAGCATTCCGTTAGCAGCTCCTGGCCTACATCAAAGTTGACCATAAGCACAAAGACTGGACACAATTGATGTATGACTTGAAGATATGAGATTTATACCTTAGCCCGTGGGAATCATTTAACCGTGACATGGCATCAGGGAGATGCCTTGGATGCATTCCTTGTTTGGGTTCTCTGTATCCATCGACAGCTTTTGTTGACATTGAGCTTGGACTTGGGGTAGTATCAGCTTTTATTCCAGTACGTTTCTTCTTCATTTTTGCCTTTTCCCAACCATCAGCTACAATCGGCAATGATCGATCCTCACCCTGAGAAGCGTTATTATTTGAAAATCTTAACGTTTCTTTATCCCTTTCCATATTCCCAGATGATCTAGCAGGAGTGTTTGGACGCACCTCAACCTGTTTTAGTAAATTTCCCAAATGAGTTCAAAACAAAGTAAAACTGGCAAATTCACCAACATTATACAAACCCTTTGATCAACCATTGAAGTTCTGGTTCGTTTGTTAGGAATGACACTTTTACCCCTTTCTTCAACCTTCTGCTGCTCGAAGTCAAAAGTATGCGTGAGGGAATGACTTTGGGTACCCATCTTACCAACACCTGCCCCCATAGGTGTACGATTCAAGAGTAAACCACTAGAACGGTCACCAGGTAAAACATCTGGCCTTGATCTCTTCCTCGAAGGAATACTAGGGAAGCACTTGTTGATCACTGATAACGTCTCACTGAAAGCCTTCACCCGTTCCCTAAATACATTATAAAAAAATTACATCAACTGTACATCTTTGACCCTGCAAAGATAGATAAAGAAAATATACCTGGCTTTAATGGTGGATTCACGCAGACCAGCCTTAAATCTCTTGAGATCCTCAGGGGAGAAATTAGGCAGTCTTCCTTTCAACGAACCAGATGGTGACTCATCTGGTGAGCCAAGAACAGCACTTGCAAGTCGTTTAAAATCCCCATGTCGGTGGAACTTATGTTCAGCCGCCATTGACTTTGGGTCAAACCGCAAGCATTGAAAAAAATTGGTCACATCTACTTGTGTTGCAGTTGAGGTACTTCTAGACATGCTTGGAAGAGATGATAATATTGGATTTTCCATGTTGTCATGGAAACTGGATGATCTGTCCAGCGAAGCAGCTGTGTAGGACCCACGTGAAGAATTGTACAACGGCCTATCTGAGCTAACAGATGACAGGTCGAACTTACCAGATGATGCCATTGCATCAGTTCATAAACAGTCTCTGTGTTACAAGACTCGTAAACACAGCTGTGCAAGACAAGACTATCGTGTCACAGCACATGGGAGTGAACCCCGACTTTCCCAATGGCAAAAAAAGAAGTAAACCTAAAAATTGAAAAAACGGTACAAGCCTCAGATTTGCATTAAAGTAATTTACTTTCACATTCGGTTCTCATTTAAATAATTCAAAGGCTTTATAGCGAACCAGTTTAAGATTCAGTTCTTGCAATTGGCACACCATGCACCAAAACGTTACACACACTATAAACCTGTAAGTAAGAAATAGCCTATACTTACTTATCTGTATGCCAAATCTACGTTCATTTAAACAAAGATTCATAATCACACGCGTAATCACACAATATTTATAAAACTGTCCATACATCAAATTCACTGCACAAGATACCTCCCGTATCTTGATCAGTACCGAAAAGAATCAGACAATCTTGATAAATTTACGAATCTCGGTACAATATCTTATCACATACACGTATCTCTCTCCAGCGTAATTTTTAGTTCAAACTCCAATGACAAGCTGATCACTATCTAGCATAATAAATGGCAATCCAAAATGTTAACTTTATATAAATACTTCCTAATCCTAATATCCTATATCCATTCTCTTAAACATATAATATGATCAATATATTTCCAGTACATATTCCTCCTCAAACACACTAATTAAAACAATTAACTACATAACTGAATACAAACAAATAAGAGCAATACAATCTGTTAATATCTAATTCACCTAACTATTTACAAATTAAACACATGCAATATAAATTAACAGCTGTATAACCCTAATTACAACAAATCTCAACCAATTGAAACCCTAAACTAAACGATCAATTAATCAAACAAAAACAAGATCGAATACAAATTAAATACCTTAATCTGTAGCTTCAAATCACGTGTAGATATCGTTGTTTGAGGGTTTATACGAAGCTGATCGAGTTTTGGGGAATTTATGATTAGGTTAATTTTATGCAAATATGTTATTTAATTAATTTATTTATTTTTGGAAGGTTTTTATTAATAATAATAATAATGATGATGATTGTGATGAATAATAATAATAACAATAATAATAATAAGATGTGTTGTTGAGTTTGGGGTTAAGGTAATCAAAGGTTCAATCGAAGCCATGGAAGCCCAGTGTTATGATCGGAGATGCGTTGGATTGGAGGGAAGTTACTGTTTTGCCCTTGGTTTGTGTCACACGAGGGGGTGCAACATGCGTTTTCATCATGGGTGTTTTTGGAATATCAAGATTGAAGTCGGCTTCAATTCAATAGCTGAAGCCTGTCTTTTTTCTTTTTTTCTTTTTTTTTTTAATTTCAATTTATTTTTTTATTTTTTTTCTTTAGGTGTTTAAATGTTTTTGCACCAAGTGTTACAAATAAATACGGGTGAGCATACGAAAACCGATAACTGAAAAAAACCGAAACCGAATTAACCGACCGGTTACGGTTAACATATGGCCAAAACCGAACCATTCGGTTACGGTTTTGGTTTTCCCTTATTCCGTAACCGAAATGACCGAAACCGAACCGATAGTTACATACTTAAATATTTTTTCATACATATATCCATGTATTTGGAACATATTTTCATACATTTCCGGTACATTTCATGTATCTTTCATATACATCTATTTACTTGAAATATATCTTTTATATAACTCATGTATTTTTCATGTATATCCATCTATTTACCGAATTAACCAAACCGACGTAACCGATTGGTTACGGTTATGGTTTTTTCTGAAACCAAACTTCGGTTATCGGTTTCGGTTATATGTAAAAACCGAACCGACATTTACTCACCCCTATAAACAAACGTGTGTTATGGAGGTTGAATAGATTAAAAATTAAATAGTTAGTAATAAAGATTTATAAGTTGTATTGGTACTTTAAGATAAGGTATGATTAAAATTTAATTGATAAACATGATTCAAAGTAAACAAGTGTTTGGCGATCAACTATGAAAGACAAAAGGAGTGTGATGAATAATATCATAATGTTAGGCAGTGTCGATTGAGAATAGGATTCAATAACTTTTTATTGAATTATGAAACCAGAAACATTCAAACAATGATTATATGAATAGATTCATTGGAGCCGTAGTTCAACCTCATTATTTGGGACACGTGTCCAGCCTTGTATGTATACAGACCTTTATCCTCGGTATTTGAAAGTGTGCATCAGACGCACTTGTTTGTAGTAGTATTGTAATAGTCGTTGTCAACCATTCTTGTATATAAGTGGTGATTAGTATCAAAGTTAGTGATAAATTTATTGGTGATCACTGCTTTGATCGTGAGAAGATAACTATGTTATCACTATCTTGATCAATTGGAAGATAGACAGGTGATCACTGTCTATAATGACGAGACAATTCTTAATGATCCTATCCATTTTTTGTGAGAAGACTAGTGAAGAAAAGCTCAAGGCGGGAGTCCATGAGTGGTTGTAAGACGAGCCCATTTAGATTCTTACAAATGTAAATGTGACGAATAAAGAAATGAAGTGAAGATTCGATACGATGTGAATGGGTTCCCACATATCATCATGTCCATTGATATGATGATGTGGTAGACATAAAATATAAGACAACATACCAATACTTGTAAAAAAAAACTAGCAACAGAAAATTATATGATTTGACCAAAATCGACTTCAAGGTCAACAAAATGGTCGTTACCAATATAGTGTTGTTTATCATCACTATCGGTGGTTACAACCACACTCCTATCTTTATAAGCATTGTCAACATCTACTGATCACCAAGGTCCAAGCTAAAGCTCATTTAATAAATTTATTTAAATAAACTTTAGTTTAGACTCAATATCCTTTATTAAAAAAAAAAAAAAAAAAAAGCTTCACTGTAGGTTTAGCTTGGGGTAGCATGTATGAGTGACTAATGACACTACTTTGTGTTAAACCATGATAACAATTTATTACATGTGTCATTATCGTGAAATATACATTATTACTCAAAATTTTGTCACAAATACAACAAACAAGTTTTTTTATACCATTGTCACATGATACTTGATACTATAACACATGCGCACCCCACACACAAATACCACAACAATACCTGGTTGATACACTAGGTCATAACTTTATTAACGTCACAACTTTTTGTAGTAACACGAGAACACATAGATTACAATCACCTAAGTTTTGTAAACTTATGTTTTGGAAGATCCAAGCTTATGTAACTAAAAACATATTTTTATATAAAAAATATAAATCATCATTAGTGTTAAATATAAGTTACCGGGTTAAACCCCCATGTACTACAAGGATTGAATACGTATAATATTATATACTAAGTAATTAAAAAAAGTTATATCTTTATAGAAATCTGTATATTGCATTGGTTAAATAAACTCATGTATTACGCTGGTTGAATAAATATAATATAAATAATATAAATGTTTAACGCATACAATGGTAAAAAATGAATGTTGATGTATTATTTATTTAGTAAAACATTTTGTTTGTTTTTTAATTTATTGTTAGGTTAGAAACATGTGAATAACACGGGGTTGGATAATTGAAATATTAATTGTTAGACTATCCGTTGTGGCCCGCGAGCAGCCTGCCGCGAGCCACAATGTGATCCAGATGGATAGCCTGGCCCATAACGATGGTCAGCGAACGGTGCCGCGAGCTAGCCCAAGCGACGAAGCTCGCGTGAGCTAGCGGGTGCAATTCCAAAGGTCTTGGCCGTTGGCAGCTAGCTAACGGTCAAAAATTAAATAAGGTAATTAAATTTTTGCTTGATTTTATAAAATTTTACATGTATATATATAGATCTTTAGGTTAAATTTTTTTTATCTTTCACTTGAACAAATGGCAAACCCTAATCCAAATCCAATCACTGCCTCAATGAACCGTGTAACACTAACGTGGAGTTTAGAGGAATAACTTTGTTTGGTGGATTGTTATATCCGCCAACAAGAGATCGGAGGAGAATACGACCAAAACAAAAGCTTTTGGAAAGGGATTGTCACCCGATTCAGGCGACGAAGGGGTGACAACCTTCGTTCAATTGATATGATTTATGGAAAATATTGTTCCATCAAGGCGAAGTGCACCATATTTGAGGGGTTCTTCATGGCTGCGATGAACGCGAACCCGGGTTTAAAAGATGAAGACTGGTTGAAATGACTCGTAATCAATAATCAATATCGAGACACACACAATGATAACTACCCACATGAACAAACGTGGAGACTTATGAAAAGATATTTTCTAATGTAGTCGTCTTCTTTTTTATGTTTTTAATAAAGTTTTGATGTTTTTTATTTTATGTTTTTTATGCAATGGAATATTTCTTTTATTTTTAGTTTAATGGTTTTTTTATAAAAAAAATTGTGCTGAATAATATATTTGGTAAAAAAAAATAACCGCTAACCCTTAGCCACAACACCCTGCCGCGACCGATCGCCGGGCGCTAACCAGTGCCACGTGGGCGTTGACGTGATTAAATATTATTCGATAAATCTATCACTAAGCTCTACCCACAACGGATAGTCTTATGAATAAGCGGAAATAAAAAAATTTGTTAAAAAATAAATATTAGATAAATAAGAAATAAGTGTGAAAATTATGATTTAATGTTATTATTTAATAGCAGAGAGAAACAAAAAAATTATGATTTAATAGAATATAGACGAAAAAATTGTGATTTATCAGAAGATAAAAATGGAGAAAAAATTAAAAAGGACGAGAACAAATATAATGGTGACACGTGATATTATTTGGAATAATTTATTATAATAGGGATAATAGTCAGGGGTGTGAACCTCGACACAACCCGAAAACACGATATGAACCTAACATGAAGTATGCGGGTTTGGGTTTAGCCTAAACTTGTTCAAGTCAACCTAAACGGGCGGGCGGGTTAACCCGTTTAACCTATTTACACTATACTTTAATTATTTTTGTTGGTACTTATGCCATTGTCATAGTTATAACTTAAAAAGAAACTGACATAAGATCTAACAATAAAAACTCAAGTTTTTTTATTAATTTGTAATTTTGTTGTAAAATAATATTACATCCCAAAAAATAATAAAATAAAGAAAATTCGGGTTAAACGAGTCGTGTTATAGTCAACCCATGAATTTTCAGGTCGTGTTTGGGTTCGGGTTCAGGTTCATTTGTCTGACGTAATTTTTGTATCCGGGTCAGGTTAGACCCGTAAACCTGCAAACACAACCCGATTAGAAAAAAAAGTGTGTTGATAATAAAGACATAATACCCAAGGCATTATAGCCTAGTGTTATCTTGGTGGTGAGATAAGACTTAGGGGCCATAAGGTCCTGGGTTCGAATCTCACAAAGGGGGTTTTCTTATAATTATGAGTTTCCTCCTGAATTGGTGACTTGGTGGTGGAATATGATCGCGTGGCAACACTGGTGGCACGATGATACTCCAGTGTTCCGTGAGTGATTCCAATTTGTTGGCCGTTCAAAAAAAAAAAAATAAAGACATAATAAGGGTAAAATGGTCAAAGAAGGGGGAAATAGGGCAAGGTTCGACCTCCACTTGGATCTCCATCTCACAAAACATCTTCTTCGTCCTCAACTCCACGGCGTTCATCCGAGGAGTTTGAGAAAACCCTAATTAATCAATCACACTCTTCGCTCATCATCTCTCCAACACAACACAACAACCAGGTATTATTATTATTATTAACCTCTTCATTCTTTTATTATTCATTGTTTCAAATCCTTATTACTCCACCTTCTGTTTCTTATATCTATTTATTTCTCTTTAAGTTTTCCCCATTCATAAGCTAATAAAGTTTCTGTCTTTTTCTCTCTTTCTGCAATCTTGGTGGATACTTTTTCTATTTTGTTGTTGTTGTTGTTGTTATTATTATTATTATTAATAGGAGATAGCTATGTTCTAGGGTTTATAAATTAATGACAATGTTCGTGCATTCATTCTTGCTAGAACACTTCCAATGCTGTGTTTGCATTTTTTTTATACGTTTATGCAAAGAACCAGTTGCAAATTCTAGCTATCTAATTACAACTTGTTTATGAATCCACAAAGAAGATAACTTTATGAGGAAATTACCAATAAAGTAGTTCTCAGTGAATGAATTGTTTCGTACGGCCCGCTGGCGGACTGGCGGTTTAACATTATCGTTACTATTTGGATGTTTTAGAAAAGGGAATTTTGTTCTACACTGTATGCATTTCGAGAGGCGAATTGAGTAATTGAAATATTGAATCACTAGAAGGCTTTTTGGTTTTCATAGTACATGTATGTGTGTATGTAGATGCATTTGTATATGTTTGTTTCAAATTTGTTCTGGTTAATTTTTTTTTACTTTTCATCCTTGTACGGTGGTTTTTCTAACGGTGGCAGTCATGTCTTTAAGTAATACTGGTTGCGTTGCTAGACAGAATTGTGTGCCCTGAATCTTGTTTGTGGAAATTGCAATAAGTTTGACCCAGGTGATATTTTTTTATTAGAGGTAATATATGAAGTTACTATTTGAAAATGTAAGCCGCGTGCCCGCGTCTAATGCTGATTTAGTTTATGAATAGCTTGATTACTTTTAACCTTTTTTTGGCCTCTAGTCTTGAACACGAGGTTGAATGTAGAACAGGGTTGGAGAGTTGACTATGAGTTGATCAATAAGAAATGATTAGGCTCTCTTGAAGTTGTAGGACTTGTAGCAATTTACTTACAATCTATTTAATATCTAGTGTTGGTAACAGTAGATATTTCAAGTGAAGCATGCATAATAATATATTTTGGGGTGATAATTTTACAAATATTGTATAATTTAGTGTAGGAAAACGTCTTACGTTGAATTGCTTAAGATAGTTGCTGTTATCTATTTTCAGTCATGGCAGGCGTAGCACCAGAAGGATCTCAATTTGATGCTCGACAATTTGACTCCAAAATGAACGAGCTGTAAGTTCTCAGGTTTTGTGTTATTCCTTGGAAAAATATTTTAGTGGCTGCCTGTTATTCAAGTGACCTGTCTTATTCAAGTTGAGCGCAGGCATGTAATGTTTAAAAATATTTTCTTTTTTGCCACTGATGCAGGCTGTCAGCTGACGGACAGGATTTCTTCACATCATATGATGAGGTTTATGATAGCTTTGATGCTATGGGTCTACAAGAGAATCTTCTGAGGGGCATATATGCATATGGTAGGACTGGTCATAACATTGCATAACTTGCCTATAAATATATAGATAAAAATTTGGTTTTGATACGTCAATGCAGGTTTTGAGAAGCCATCGGCAATTCAACAAAGGGGAATCGTCCCATTCACCAAAGGTCTTGATGTTATTCAACAAGCACAATCTGGGACTGGAAAAACCGCCACTTTTTGCTCAGGCATCCTCCAACAACTTGATTATGGTGTGGTCGAATGTCAGGCCTTGGTTTTAGCACCAACCCGTGAACTTGCACAACAGATTGAGAAAGTCATGCGGGCACTTGGCGACTACCTCGGTGTGAAGGTTCATGCTTGTGTGGGTGGGACCAGTGTCCGTGAGGACCAACGTATTCTCTCAGCCGGGGTCCACGGTGTTGTTGGTACACCCGGGCGTGTTTTCGACATGTTGCGCAGACAATCCCTTCGTTCTGATTACATCAAGATGTTTGTTCTTGATGAGGCTGATGAAATGCTTTCAAGGGGGTTTAAAGATCAGGTATCTATATGTGATCAAATTACTTTTTATCGGTAGTATTTAGTGTCTAACAAGTGGTTTTTTTCTTGTTCCAGATCTATGATATCTTCCAGTTGTTGCCATCAAAGGTTCAGGTTGGAGTGTTTTCTGCAACAATGCCACCAGAAGCTCTGGAAATTACTAGAAAGTTCATGAACAAACCAGTCAGGATTCTCGTGAAGCGTGATGAACTCACTTTGGAAGGTATCAAACAGTTCTATGTGAATGTGGAGAAAGAAGACTGGAAGCTTGAAACACTTTGCGACCTTTACGAGACATTGGCAATCACACAAAGTGTAATCTTTGTTAACACACGTAGGAAGGTTGACTGGTTGACCGACAAGATGAGGAGCCGTGACCACACTGTATCAGCCACACACGGTGACATGGACCAGAACACACGTGACATCATCATGCGGGAATTCCGTTCTGGTTCCTCCCGTGTCCTCATCACCACTGATTTGCTGGCACGTGGTATCGACGTTCAACAAGTTTCCCTTGTGATAAACTATGATCTTCCTACCCAACCGGAAAATTACCTTCACCGTATCGGGCGTAGTGGACGTTTTGGAAGAAAAGGTGTGGCGATTAACTTTGTGACGTTGGATGATGAGAAGATGCTCGCGGATATCCAGAAGTTCTACAATGTTGTTGTCGAGGAGCTGCCGTCCAACGTTGCTGACCTGATCTAATTTGATTCGGAAGAGTTGGGTTTTGAATTTGATTCTTGTTTGTTTTGTTTAAGTTATTGAAAGATCGGATCTTTTGGGAGTAGGATTTGAAATCATGTTTGTACCCGTAGCTCTGATATTCTGGACTAGTTTATTCATTTCCATTCCAACTTTCAGTATGCTTACAATTTTGATCGAAATCTGGGTTTGTTTTGAATTAAGTGTGTGCATTGTTACTTTCATGTGAGTTTTAAATATTTGCAAGAGTAACATTTGTTAAATTTTCATTTAATTGGGGAAGAGAAAGGGG
The DNA here is from genome assembly GCA_030844895.1 of Ambrosia x helenae. Lineage (NCBI taxonomy): Eukaryota > Viridiplantae > Streptophyta > Magnoliopsida > Asterales > Asteraceae > Ambrosia > Ambrosia x helenae. The sequence goes on along the minus strand of JAUTDX010000257.1, from coordinate 37,818 downwards.
AATTAGAAGGAATCAATCTATACATTGATCGAGTGATGTTGCTAGATGAGGTCGTAACTGATTCCACTTCTTTCTTTTAGTTTAACAGGCTCATGAACTTGCTGATGCGTTGCAGCTAACTTTTCCTAGCAGTGTGACAGCTATGCTGCTGCCTTTCTGGTTTGACGTCCGTCGATGTCAATGCATTAGAGAAAACTTCTGGCGCAGCGCATCAAACGCAAGAGGTTCTTAGGAGGTTCACAGTTTGGTGAATTCGGCCAGTGGCTAAATTTATAATAGGCTTGGGTTCAACTAACAGACACTTATCTTTATTGTGTCTATGTATAATACCCAAACATAATTTCAAGTGCTATTTTAGATTTATTAACAACAAATCTACAGCACAAATTCGAATTACAACAAGTTTACCTAGTAAAATTGTTCTATGTGATATTTCATCCGAGATTGCGATACCGAGTGTTCAAGAATCAAAGAGTTTGAATTGTCACACTGAGTTGCAAAATCAGAACTTGGGTTCAGTCAAATATTTGCAATCATAAATGATGTTTTTGGTAGCCAAAGTCGGTTGTAACAGTAACAAATGATAAAATAAAATATCAAAAAAAAAAAAAAAAAAAAAAACCGAACTCATGTAAACATTTTTACTAGAAAGAGATGTATGTTGAAAATCATAAAAGCTACAAATTTACATATTTCTGGGTCACCAACTATCACAATTAATATGAAAGGCCAGTTTCTTTGTTTAATGGAAAAAGATTGCGCAATTTACAAGAGATTAACCAGCCCTTTCATCATCATCAAAATTTAGACTTTCCATTCCCTTGAGAGTGGTTTCATACTTGTTTGCATTCTGATTCGAGGATCCGTCTTGTGGTGTGCTTCTTGGTCTTGTCTCGGGGATGCGGGACCGACCAGTGGTGTCCACATGCCTCGTCGATCCACTTGCTCTCTACACAAACCCATAAGTCATATTTGCATATTAGGTAGTACATACCAAATGCATTTGCATTATGCATATAAAGAAACAAGATTATGTTACCATAACTATATAACTAAAGCACTAAGCACCTTTTAATTCGGTACTTACCATGGCATCTGTGCTGAATGTTGCATCATTAGCAACTGGATTCCGTTCCCTAGGTAGTAAGTTGCCGGAATTTCTTCTACGAGCAGAAGGATCCAATGAAGATAAGCCTGTTTGTCTTCCACTTTCCTCGCCTACAATGGATAAAACAGTTAATAACCATCCCAGTATCTAAAAACTGTTGGTTATACGTACTAAATATAACGAAAAATCAAAGTAAAACTAATGTAGAACTTTTACCATTTGGAACAGCAGAAGAACTCGGCCCAGCAGCTCCAGCACCCATACCCTAAGAGTTAGCATAATTAGATTTAATCTGTGATTCCAATTTCCAACACCAAGTGCACGAGTATGAAACTTACAAGACCACGGGTCGGAGGAGGAGCAATCTGTGATTGCTGATATTTCAAAATCGTCCAATCAAAAACGTAATCAAACTGAAACCCTGTAAAAACACGAATGAGTAAATATTTAAGAATTATACAAAATATAAAATCATAAACTTTTCATGATGTTATCAGCTAGTGAGCTAGAGGAGGTATGACTACAAACCTTCACGGATAAAGAGGTCACGGAATATTCTCTTCAGATAAGCATAATCGGGTTTGTCCTCAAACCGCAACGAACGGCAGTAATGGAAGTATGATGCAAACTCGGTTGGATAACCACGGCATAAGGCCTCAATTGATGTAGAAACTTTTTTCTCACTTATTTTCTCATATTTCTGTTTCTTATTTCCTGCTTTCAGCCCTTGCCAAGGAAGGCTGTTTGTATAACACAAACACCATTTGACCGATAAAAATACAAGCGGTTTGAGAACAGGTAAAAAAGGAAACATGCATTACCTCCCTCTTAAGAAATACATGAGAACATATCCAAGAGATTCTAAATCATCCCTCCTGCTTTGTTCTACATGATCCACCAAAAACAAATATATTATAAAAGTAAAAAAGACGTAGTCAATATCACAAGAGTCGCATAGAGGTATTTGCATGCATACGCAACAAGACGTACCAATTCCAAGATGAGTATTCATGCTTGCGTATCTAGCAGTCCCTGTCAAGTTTTTATTGTCTCTGCAGAACCAATAAGTGAGCATCATGTATTGTAATCAATTAATCATATATCTGTAATTGAGTTGTTAACAATCTCGTATTCTCACCTGTATGGAATGTGCTGGTGAGTTGTAGTATCCCTGTATTTCTTGGCCAAACCAAAATCAATTATGTAGACCTGCATGAGGGCATAAAAGGAAAATCACTAAGTAACCAAGGCGCTCCAAATTGACAGCAAAACAATGACCAAAATACGTTACTTGATTTGCACGTCGTCCCAGACCCATAAGGAAATTGTCGGGCTTTATATCGCGATGTAGAAATGATTTAGAATGCACAAATTCGATGCGGTTTATCTGAAAGGAACGTAAATGTCAAAAAGCTGAAACAGTAACAATATATCCATAAGAATAGTAACCGACTAACCATTTGATCTGCAAGCATGAGAACTGTTTTTAAAGAAAGTTTTCGGTTACAGAAATTGAATAAATCCTCAAGACTGGGCCCGAGCAAATCCATCACTAGAACATTATAATCTCCCTCCACACCGAACCATCTTACATTTGGAATGCCAGCTACAATAATGAGATCGTGGCGATCATTTAAATGCGTCAACAATAGGATAAAGAGTTCTTAAAAGACATATATGTAAAATATAGTGATGCAGCTCCTTACTTCCTCCCTGTAGAATCCTGTATAACTTGGACTCATACAACAGTTGAGGATGTTTTTGTCTTAACATTTTCCTGAGAACCATTACAAACAAAACTTTATAAAGGAAGCAAAATGATGATAAGAAAGATTGTATTTTTCCTTAAATCAAGAAAAATAACATTAACTAATGGATAGAAGAATACTGCAAATGTCATATATTTTAGTATACTTCATAGCACACTTGCAACATATGATATCATTACATTATAACCTAAGATAACGCTGACCCGAATAGCTTACAAAAGTGTAATCTGCTTAACAATTAACTGGCTAAGTGGTAGTTATAGCATGTGGTGGAAGCATGATATCAACCAGGAAAAGGCCCTTGCAGGCTTGTACTATGACAATATGGCTAGCAGAAGTTTCAGCCGCCGCAAAGAACACGAGAAAGACTTAAATAAATCCCATACTAAACCTAGAATACCAAACTAAAACCATGCAAACCGTTACACACTAGCCCCACGCAAGAAAATGAATCGTATATACAGCTCCCAAAAAGAAATTTCCGTCGATGAAAAGCATGACTAGAACTACGGTACATAATGTATTTGACTACAACATTTGAGTAATTTCATATGTGATTTAATGATCCTAAGTATTAATGCTGTAAATAAGAAGCGTCTAATGAAAATAATACGAGATCATAAGCAACTGAATTTTCCTAACATATTAGTTATTATCAGTTATCAAATACTTAGACAGTCAGCAACGTAATCTAGCAACTATGTTTCCGTACGCCGATCGTGTTTCGCGTGAAATATTGCAATAAATAGCATCTAGTATACTGCATACATTATACAATCATAAAAGACTAATGCTTCCACAATAGGACTATAACTAGATAATCAATTAATCATCAAACACATTCATCAAGACTAATCAAGATTCAATAAAAAGAAAAGTAACCCTAGAAATAAGTCAATGACAACATTAAGACTCTATCAAATTAATAAACAGTACAAAAAGATATAATCTTGTAAGGATAAAAAGAAGACCCACAAGCTTAATTGCAACTTCTTCATTTGTCTGAATATTAGTACCTGAAAAAAAAACATAAAATTAAAGAAGATGGTTAATGGGTATTGGTAAATGAAACAAAGGAAGATACCCAGATAGATCTCTCCAAACGATCCGCTTCCAATCTTTCGACCTAATCGAAACTTATTAGCAACACGAGGCTCCATCAAGATCTTGTTTTTTTTTTTTTAGATTGAATTGGATTATTATTATTATGATTGTAACGTATGGAGAGTGAATTATTATTATTATTATTAGGTCGAAGAAGAAAAGGAAGAAGAAGGTGAGGAGAGAGAGTATCAGTTTCTCTCTCTAGAAATAATATATAGAAAGGGGGAGGGTCGCACACGCGTTACAGGTGAACCGAAAGCAGTATCTTTTTATTTTATTTTCTTGAACTGGATAGGTTTAGATTAAATGGCCGTGCCACGAGTCAACGTTCTATTGGAAAACATTGTTTTTTTTTTTAACGTGAAAGAATCTCACGTGTAAACTTACCCTTTCAGAGCTATGTCCAAGATGGATTTTTCGACCGCCGTGAGACCATATTCCTTGATGCAAGGGAAGCGAATGGAATCTGTAAATCCTCGTCCCCCGTCAGGTTCGAACCCGAGATTAAAGCCTCGATTCGTCCTTCACCCAGATGTTCGTCGAAAATGGCCGAAGCGGGAATCGAACCTGCATTTCCACTAGGGAGGGCAAGCCTCTTAACTGTTGAACCAACTTCTTAGGACTATTGGAAAACATAATTAATCAAACTTTTAAAAACCGGTATTCATACCGTACTAGGTTGGGCTTAGCACCAGACGGTTTAATCGGGTAACGAGTCCACCATATATACTAGTGGGAATGCCCGCGCGTTGCAGCGGGTGTCCCAACTAATATTAGTTATGATTTATATCGTATCGTATATGCATACTTTGATGTCGGTAATGGTGATTATGAGAGCATGCAGATTGATCTAAACTCTCTTGCATCCACAAAAGCAAATTTGCAGTCAATCAAAATCAATTTCTTATGAATTGGTTGATTTGGGTATGTTTTTATCTCTAACCGTTAAAGGTAATATGCAAAACATCATCTTAGAAAGAAATAGGTCAAAATGGGTGAGGCATCAAAGTTTATGGAAAGTGTATTTTAATGCATAAAGCTTCCTAATTCATTTCATTCATGAGTTGGATTATAATTTGTAATAGTAAATTTTTCATGATCATTGTGGCTGAAAAACATCAAAATTTCTAACCAAGAAGTGTGCAAGTATACGAACCTCAACAACAAAGTTGATGCAATCAATTTTAATAATCTGCATTCTCCACAGCCTCATGTGCACCACTTTATTTCTCGTGAACAAGGGGACTGTAAACAGGATACCACATGTTGCTCGTTACATATTCCACAGTTTCTTCCGGCATTCGACATTAGAATTAAGCTTGATTAATGTCATTTGTTATATTGGACCAAAAATAATTCTACTGTTAAAATTGTGAAGATTTGATATGTACTTTTGACATGTGTGCAAGCTCTTTGAGTCCCACTTCACCACGTCCTTCTGCTACTTCTTCAATGACCGCAGTCCGAAGCACGTCAGCTCCTACTTTGGCAGTAATATTTCGAATGCTACAATCATAGAAGAAAAGTATATAACATTGGCAACAGAGTAAAAGTGTTGATATATGACTGACTACCAAGTAATGTGTGGGGTATCTGGAAGTGGCAATTAAGCCCAGCCGTTACTAATCACTAATCAATGGGTCAATTTGGGTGGGTTATCATTTATCCCTAACCGATCAAATGGGTCAACTCAAAACATTTAACTAAAATAAGTAGATTGTTGTTGTAATAATATAGATCAAATTTCATTAAAGTTGCAACACTTCTCATTTTAGGACTCATGGAAGCTGCAAACATTTTATTTTCTTAGTTTTCAAGCAACAGTAACGTTTGTGTCATTATTAGTTCATTGCAGAAAAACTTTATAAGACAAACAATCAAACATTTTCCCAAGACTATTAACATTTGCACCGAAAAGTCAAATGTAGATTTGATCTTTCTGTTGGAGATAATCTATAACTGCATTTTCTTAGTAATTAAATGTGAAACATGATTTTGATTGTGACATCTTTAAATTAAATAAAATTTGAAGTGAGATGGATGGATAGAATTTAACCTTCTGGATCTCTTCTTCTGTCACATACGAGGCAAGACTGTAAACACCAAAATAATTAGCTAGCAAGATTTTCAGATTTAGGAGTTAACTTAAATCAATGAAAACGAGCATACTAATAATTGTATACTTCAGCCACATTGTGCCCATGACACACCGCTTATCAACAATGGCCAATGGCGCATCGTATATCTTTTGGCAAAAGCTCGTGCTCTAGCAACTCCACCAACATCTGAGGACACCACCACCAAATTATCAGTTTTGATTGTCTTGCTAGCAAGGTAATCAAGTATCACGGTCTAGTGATGCAAAAGAGAATGCAAATTAATGAAATAATTTATAACCAAAACACAAATATAAATGTAGAATATATATCAGCAATTACTTTTTATCTAACAGTAATAAGATCAAGAGAAACGGTAGAAAATCAATGTGATGGCTCAATCAGCTATGCAACTTAAAGCGTCACGCTCATATCGATGCAGATTTAACCCAAGTGACTTCCTTATAACTTATAGTTTGTTTTGCTTGAATATATTAATAGAAACTATCAAAGAAGTAATACCCCATTACCTGACCATGAACATGATCAACTGGAATGTCAAAATATCCCATTGATTGCCCAGAATGAAGATCACAAGCAAGAACTCGATCAGCTCCTGCTTCGGTTATCCGACGCGATAAGCAACAAGTTTAGCCGCAAGTCCTTGAGTCTGAACCATTAATGAGAGAGTTTAACTACCATAACTGCACAGTCTATTACACATAACTTTTAGCAAGAATAATCTGGAAATATGTTTCAGTTAACCTACGAGGGTGTTTTGGATTGAGTTTCAAAATGGCTTATTACCTTCCGATGAGCCCTGGCATATCCAAAGTAGGAGATAACCGCAATAATGGTTTTAGCAGATGCTCTGTGACAAGCATCTATCATGATCAGAAGCTCCGTTAGGTTTTCATTTGTATGATCAAAACCGTTAAATTAACTGATGAGCATCTCTAAATATAGGGCTCGATAAATGACTCAAAAACAATCATTTAAAATGAAATGGGGGAAGTGTGTTGCAAAAAAAAAACTAATCGATCAAGAGTCATTAAAACAGAATAATTATTGGTTCAAAACCCGTTAACAAAAACTTGAATACTTTCTGAAACTGAAACGGGTCAAGTGGGTTCAAAAGTCAATAAATCAAATTGATAAGCTCATAATCATATCTAAACATTGGAATCACTTAATAAACTGATATCATTGTAGTTTTGCTGTCAAAGAGCCAAAAATATATTGAATTAGAATAACCTAGCCCCAATAATTTTAGCAAATATTTAATATTTGAATCAATGACTTAGACATGTAATATATGACATAATGATGGCATCTGGCTCAATGGAAAAGTATAAACTTTTGTTAATTTTAATGTTCAATGATCTGGTCAGACTGCATAAACCTAACAGACTACAATTGACAATCTTGGTTGAATGTTGACCCGTTTGGGCTTAGATTTCATCTTTCTTTATAAATTGCTTTGTTAAAATTGTATCTAATACAAGTACTCAATTAGTTTTAATTAACTGTTTAAAAGTAACTGTATCTCCACACAATAGGCAAAATCAAGATAGTTGCAGAAACAATAATATAATTTGAAGACAAACAAAATTAAGAATCCACAACAACATTTCTTGAAACTTATAAAAGTGTGAGCATTTAACAAAAAAATCTAGAAAAAACACAGAAGACTAACCTTCGTCGTGTGGCACAACAAATGCAGCGGAACTTAGCAACATAGTCACCACCATCTTGATGATCCTCAACCATCGAATGTAAGCATAATATTTTCCTCTGAATCGCTTTCCCCCACACTTTCACCCTCTGACCTAATAATTGTGTAGATAGCTTGCCTTCTTTCTAAACGGTGTGTAAGTTACAGCATGACCATGGAGGGGGTGGGAAGCGGATAGCCATAAGGATTCAGTGTCTAAACTCTAAACAATAAAATAATATAACCAAGTTAAAAAAAGATCAATTTGTATAAGGCGCCATTTGTAAACGGTATATGATATAACCAAAATTAACAAGTGCATATAACATGTAAATGTGAATACCGAGATGAATTCTGTTTTTGCACAGTTAAGATACTAAATACCTCCAACCAGTGGTGAAGCTTGAATTTCAAGACGGTGGTGGTTGACATGGAAATGAAATCATTGCACCTTGTGTATGTAGCCTGTAGGGACACTTGTCCATGCATAATGAACAAACCCTTTGAACCTTTCTGGTAAGCAGAACCATATCCTGAATAAGATCAGTGTGAAGCCACATGCTCTCCACCATGTTTACAAAGAACGCCACCTAGCCTTACGCTCTTGCGAACATCTCAAAGAAAGGCTTATCCACAAGCTCTTGGGTTGGACCTGCTAAAATACACAAATTAACATCCATGCATAAAATAATCATACTGAGATTTGAGAAAAAAGTAACCAGAATATGGAAGTACGGGACTAACATAGACACAGGATCTGAAGAATCAACAATAATGGCATCTGTTGAACCAACTTCTTAGGACTATTGGAAAACATAATTAATCAAACTTTTAAAAACCGGTATTCATACCGTACTAGGTTGGCTTAGCACCAGACGGTTTAATCGGGTAACGAGTCCACCATATATATAACTATATAAAAATACCACATCAACTCAAAAATATCCCAAAAGTACATAATTCCATAATCAAATATCAAATTTGCAACAAAAGCTTTTAAGTAAAAGTCTACAATAGGTTTATGGCATTTGAGTGTTGGATCGTCAAGTTCACGATTGCTTAAATGATGAAATTCACTTATCATTGACATCTCCGTAAGCAAGAACATAACTATTTTCATTACATACAATATAAAATAGAAGTTTTAGTTGCTAATAATCATAACATACTAAAATTACGTAAGATAAGTAATATATGTAACAAGTGGCTTTGTGTTTGAGAACCCAATTCATCCTCACTAAAACTCAAAATTGAACATGAGTATAAACTAGTTTATCGGTAATTCGGTATGAACAGGTATTAGCGGTTTTTTAAGTGGTTCAAAACTTTAATAGTATTATAACTTAACCGGGCTCTATCATACCAGTGATGTCTTCGATAGCCGGTTCAATCGGTAATACTAACCGGTCTGACTTGTTTTTAAAAGATTGCGATTAGTTAAACAATTTACAAAAAATAGCTTTTCAAATTCGGTTGAAAAGACCTCACTCGAAATTCGTTACGATTTATAGACGAAGTTGGCTTGCTTTATAATGAGATTAGTTTGAGTTTAGCCTAGGTTTGCTACTACCCACAAAATTGGATCTCGCACACCCTCCCTCTCTATCTATGTAATATGTTCATCTCATTACGCAACATACACCATCCTTTGGTCTTATGCGACGTATCTTTCACTCAATATAACATAATTGGTTTGCTCTCTCCATGTTATAAGTTATTTGGTTTTTAAGCTGATTTTTTAGTGATGGGAAATGATTTTAAGTGATCATTGTTATGAATAAGTTATATTATGGTGAATATCCATATTTTTAACTCCGTCACTTGATTTCTATTGTATTAATATAAAAGTTCTATATATAGTTGTTTCTTGTATTTCATGCATAGATCAATGAAAAGAGTTCTATATTCTCCATCCTAGCATTCTCTATTTGTTCTTATAATATTTGTTCTTAGGCCTTGTGTAGTGGAAGCAAGATAGCGGCGTTTTCAGGCTATAGCGCCCGGGGCACACCGCCCCCCGGGGCGCTATAGCCCGTTTTGAGCATAACCCGTTGTGTGTATAACAACGCTGTGGGGTGAAGTTTGGTCAAAATGACCGTTGAGAAACGGTCTTCTTTCAATAAAAAAAAAAAATTCACTTCTATTATCTATATATATATATGTGTGTTAAACTACAACACATACACTACATACACACACTCATTCACACATACATTACATACATACAACTCAAAAAATTTCAACACACAAAGAATTCACCAAAATGTCGTCTCCTCCCTCCGAAGATTCGTTTATCGATCTATATAACCAGTTTTTTTGCGATGACGGCGCGGAAGAGGAAGAAGCCGTTACGAGTGCGGCTACGCTAGCGACTAGCGTGATGCATCTTATAAATAATCCCCCCCCACGGCCGATATTGTCTAGGCAATACATAGAGCGAGACCGTGTAGCCGCCAATGACCGTTTGATGAATGACTATTTCAATGAGAATCCGGTATACGGCCTGGTATGTTTAGGCGAAGATTTAGGATGAGTAAAAACTTATTTTTGCGCATCACGCAAGATTTAGAGTCCGCCTATGACTACTTTAAGCAAAACCCGACGCTAGAGGGTGTTTAGGATTCACCGCAATTCAAAAGGTGACTTCCGCAATACGTGTACTCGCCTACGGGAACACATACGATATCAATGATGAGTATTTGAAGATGGCGGAGAAAACCACACGCGATACTTTGCAGTATTTCTGCTACGGTATAAATCAAATATACTTTTGATTTTTTTATATATACATATACTTGGTACATATTTTTTATATATACATTTGATTTTTTTAGGTATATGCCAATTATATGGAAAAAGATACTTGAGAAACCCGACATGGAGCGACCTTCAACAACTATATGAAAGGCATTTACAAAAACATGGACTACCCGGTATGATTGGTAGTATAGATTGTCGTCAATGGCGATGGTATGCTTGTCCAACCGCATGGCGAGGTCAACATACACGCGGTGACCAAAAGGGACCAACGTTGGTTTTACAAGCAGTTGCCTCACACGACCTGTGGGTTTGGTCGGCCTTCTTTGGTCTCGCCGGGTGTATGAACGACATAAATACTTTTCAGTTTTCGCCATTGCTAGAGTCTTACATTGGCGGAACAATACCGAAATGTGGGTTTTATGCAAATAATAATTACTACGAGCATGGATACTACTTGGCGGATGGTATATATCCGGAGTATTCAATGCTCGTCAAAACGTTTAGTCAGACAACAGATGAAAGAAGGCAATATTTTAAAGAACTCATGAGTCTGCAAGAAAGGACGTCGAGAGGTGTTTTGGCGTTCTACAACAACGATGGCATTTTGTTAGAAATCCTTGTCGTTGTGTGGGAAAAAGAAAGGATTAGAATGGTGATGTATGCTTGTATCATAATGCATAATATGATACTTGAAGACGAAGGAAAGGCAATATGCCAAAACTATTTTGCAGAAGAAGATGTTCCAGGGACGCAAGCGACACAGGAGGAGAGATTCCAAAACAGTGCCATGTTGCGTTCCAAGGAGATACATAACGCGTTGAAGGCGGATTTGGTGGAGGAAGCATGGTCGATTCGCCCGCTTCATCACAACCAAGAAGAAGAAGAAGAAGATGATGAAGAAGAAGAAGAAGAAGTAGGAGAAGGAGAAGAAGAAGAAGAAGAAGAAGAAGAAGGAGAAAACGAAGAAGGAGACGACGACGACGAGTAGTTTTTTTAAGTATTTGTAGCTTTTTTTAAGTATTTGTAACTTTTTTTTAAGTATTTGTTGTTTTTTAGTATTTGTAATTTTTTTTTAGTATTTGTAAGTTTTCTATATTTAATGAAATTTTTTATTTTTATTATTATTTTTATATTTAATGAAATATTATTTAATATTCTTATTTAAATAAAAAACAATAATTAACCAATCATTACCAATCATTTATAACCCCCTCATAACCCCCTTCCCACTACCACCTCTTTTTACATAACCCCACTTTTATTACTTTTTAATATTTTAATACTACAACCCCCTCATAACCCCCCACCACTACACATGATCTTTTACTTCATGTATGGGTTATGTGAACTAGAAGTTCAAAGGATAATTCATTCACAAAGATTAGCGAATCAATTACCAAACGTATTAATTGACCTAAATATGATGAATAGCTAATCAAGTCACATATACCAACTGATAATGCTCCATTGAAGATGAGTGTCCGACTTGGTTTTAAAAAGCGTTGAAGCGCACAAAAGCGACGAGGTCTAAAACCGAGGCGCAAAAGCAGTGGGCTTTTCGTACGCAAGGTGCAAGACGATTATATAATTTTTTTTATATATGCTATAGGATTTTAGAATCATTTACCCAAAAATATAGTTACAAATAATAATAATAATAATAAATAATAATAATAATTACAAAGAGATTTAGGTAAAGTGATCAAAAGAACGAGATACCTAACTCCTATAAGTCTTGAAGACCAAGTGTCTTTTGCAAAAACACTTGAAACAAGGTATGGATATGGAGAACATGGAATGAAATGATTTCGTACAAGATTCCATAACTCAACCTTTACTTTGCAAAAAGGTAGACCACACCACAAGGACCACTATTCAGTTATGGATTTTTCTATCAGAAAATATATATTCCCAAACAATTACAAACAATTGTTCATGCAAGCAAGTAAAATTCAGTTGTTGGACATAGTTACTTTTCAAAAAGGTAGACCACACACTAGAACACTTTTCAGTTATGGATTTTTCGATCAGAAAATATATTCCCAAACAACACCAAACAACTGTTCATGCAAGCAAGTAAAATTTAGTTGTTGGACATTTGTGTGAGAATGCATAGTACCTAACACCAACACCACACACATTATTATTATTATTATTATTGTTATTATTATTATTATTATTATTATTCTATACTAGGAGAACCACCACCACCATGATCTACCTTTGTCATCTCTAAGAATCACTTCTCTAGTTCTTAAGTCATTTTATATTGAAAAATCCATCGAAAGATACTAAAGTGATCGTTCCATCCACACATTCCCTCAACACAAGCTTTGTTACCAAAGTTTCCAACCACTAAACTAGCCCCCATCCTCTACCACCAAGAAGCGCTGGCCATGTTTGACATGGAGAATTCCTATGGAAGTTGCTAAAATAGTTAAACAAAAGCTTAAATGGATGGATCATTCATTAATTTAGTGACATTTGGTGTTGGACATTGTTGGTTTTACAGTTTGTATCACGTTGGTTTGACTGGTTAATTTCTCATTTGAGAGTTGGGTATTAGTTTAATTACAAAGGAGTATGGAAAGTATTTGTTAGAGACAATTACTTGTTTCTTTTTTCTGACTAAAACTTGATTTTAGGTAACAACATTGTGGATGATGATGTTGATAACTTCTCTTCAGATTCTGATTGCACCGAATTTAGTCTTCAGGTCCTCTTCATTTTAACTAATGAACAACGGTGGTGTTGTGTCTGCGTACGATTTTGTTTTCACTCCCATTTCTCCATCCTATTAAATTTGAATTGGAATTAAATTGGAATCATTGGTAGTTCGGTTGAGGTGTCGGGTGCGTTGTAGGGAGTGGACAAACCGAGGTCTAAGGTGAATCCGTTTGGTGATGCTAAACCTAGAGAGGTTTGCTTCAGGAGAAAGGTGTGGATTATCGGAAGATTGATTTTAGGAATTGTTTGAGAATATATTTTTTGATCAAGGATCCATAACTGAACAGTTATTTGGAATGTTCCTGATCATTACAGAAGTGGAACAATCGTCTGGATGAAGAGGAATAATCTCTCGAAACGTATTACAAAAAGCAAGGGATAACGAAGATGAATGTTGTATCTTTCCGGATAGTACTGATCAACAGAGATGATAAACCATTAGGAACAGTAACAATCGCTTTACAATGCCGAAAACGACTATCATCAATCTGGTTTAGGAGGAATGGTTTGAAGGTGTGTGTTGTATGTATAGAATGGTGAATTATTGTAGTGTGTTAGGTATATGATGGAAGGGTTTGAAAAGAAAATAGCACAAGTCATTCTTTAATATTTTTTATAATTAAAAGGAACTAGGTTGCAAAGGAACTTCAGGTCAGTTAGACGTTTTGTCAAAAGAACATACTTGAAATCAATGGGAAGGTAAACAAAATCGTGTAATTTTCATTCGTTTGTTAGCGTCAATCCGACTGTTGATTTAAAGGTTGAACACGAGTATAATGAAACAATTAAGAATCGGAAATTAGTAAAACAACTGTTCATGCAAGCAAGTAAAATTCAGTTGTTGGACATTGTGATCGAGTACGGATGAAGTTGTTATCGGAGAGATATCTGTCAACGATGAAGACAACCTGAAACAACATATAAAACATGTCTGGATTCCTTCATGGAGAATTCAGTAACTCCATGTCAGCTAGGGGTGTCATCGTGTCGGGTTGATGGGTTGGGGGTTTACGGGTTGCGGGTTGGCGGTTGATGGGTTGAAATGTGCAACAACCGAACCCGACCCATATTATTATTCGTGTAAAATATTTCAACCCTAACCCGACCCACATAAAAAACGGTCAACCCGAAGATGACCCGTTTAACCCATATTTTTAAATGAGTCATACATATTCATGAGTTCTAAGCGGGTTGTTGGGTTGTAAGCGAGTTTTCAATAAAATGTTTAATGGTGAGTATATAAGTGTAACAAATAAATAATATAGTGTGCCAAGAATAACACAATTATAACTAACCATGTAAATAAAAATGAAAAAAGAAAAACAAAAATATAATAGATTTTTTTTTCTAAATACTTAAACGGGTTGACGGGTCAACCCATTTTATATATGCGTCAACCCTAACCCGACCCATTTTTAATACGGGTTGACCCGAACCCGACCCGTTTTTTAAACGGGTCGTGTTACTTGACCCAAATCTGTTTTTTTTCGTGTCGGGTTCGGGTCGGTTTTCGGGCCGTGTCAATAATTGCCGCCCCTAATGTCAGCCAGACGTTTGTCAAAAGAATTTTGTACTATGCATTCTCACACAATGTCCAACAACTGAATTTTACTTGCTTGCATGAACAGTTGTTTGGAATTGTTTGGTGATGTAAAACCATGTCACACCTGTACTAAGTTTAATGTTGGAGAAGAAAAATGAACATACTTGAAATCGATGGGAAGGTAAACAAAATCGTCTAATTTTCATCCGTTTGTTAGCGTCGATCTGACTGTTGATTTCTTTCTGCAAGCAGTACAACGAACTCTGTATTGGTTGTTTTTTCCATTTTTATGAAAACAGCAATGGAAGAATGTTTCATTCGAATTATGGATCTCGTTGTCGCTAAGGTTAGTGGATACCGTGGATCAGAGAGATTTAAATTTATAAAACTCATATCTCATGCCGATGCAAGTTGGTGGTTATTATTTTGTTTTTTAAATTTTTATTTTTTTACAATAATTATATTAAAAAAATAAAAAAAACAATTCAAAACACCAAAAAATGAACCAAAATAAATCTTTGATTCGAAGCGCCTCGCTTTGGCCAAAGCGAGGCGCTTCGGGTCAAAAATTCAGTTTTTTGTCATCGTACTGAGGGTTGTTAAAAAGTAACCCAAGCGCCTCACTTTGACCAAAGCGATGCGCTTTATGGGGGTGAAAATAGAAGCCACGGGGTTTTATTATAACCACCCAGAAAAAAATTGAAATAGGTTAGAAGTCTCTTACGCTATTATCACATATTAATTTGCCTACGAAAACCTAGTCACAAATTTTGAGACCGTCTCTCTGGTTCTACCATAGTCACAGGTTTTGCGACCATAACTACGGTTCTATCAGTCACAAATTTTGCGACCATCACTATAGTTCTATCATAGTCACAAATTTTGTGACCGTCACTATGGTTCTATCACAGTCGTAATTTGGCCGCAAAACAAAATTAGCCGATGTATATTTCCAGATGCGACCCGGTTACTTTGTAGATTTCACATTCATGAAAATATTAAACGCGATTGTAGGCAATCATTCAAATCTGAGGATAAATGGGTTCATTCAATGATGTCTTTACATTCCTGTGTTGGTCGGGGTCGGTAATCAGATGAGAAACAGTTCAACATGCTTCTCGCTTTTGAATGGCCCTGACCAAATCCTACAGAAAAAGATAATTACCTAAAGCTATTTTGAACCGTTATTAAAAAATGTTATTTAAAAATAAAATAAAAGTGATGTTATCTTTTGAAAACATTATATATACTAAATACAATTTTCTTATATTTTTTAAAAAAAATATAATAATATATAATAAAATATATATTAAGTATTAATCCAAAACATGTACAAATAATAAATGACTAATAATTAAAAAAATGTATAAAATTCCTCAAATAGTAGTATAATTAACTAGTGTGTAATGATTGTAGGATGATTAGTAAATAATTAACTAGTGGTGTATAATTCCTAAGGTATTTGAGGGCAAATTCATCCCGCTAAGACTAATGGGTATGGGGGGCGGCATAGGGGTGGCATCCACTTGCCGGGCCTCCCTACACCACCCCACAGGGGCGGCATGGGTGGTGGGGCGGCATGGACGGCATTTGGTTGCCGTTTAAGCCGGCCCAAAATTCTTGGGAATCGAGATTAATTAAAAAAAACAAAAATAGGTGGCGGCCCGTCTTCTTTGCCGGAGCGGCACCACACCCACCGGTCTAAGGACTTAGGTGGATCATATAAAAGAAGCTGCCTTTCTGTGGATCCGCCATCGATCTAATCTGCAGGCTATTGGTAGGGACGCTTGGTCCAATCTTGATTTGTGTAATGTTTTGTAATGGGGTCTGTAGTGTTTTTTGGTTTTTTTTGCGACTGTGGTAGTTGTATTTTTTAGCTTTTATCTAGCTCTTTATATATAGTTATAAAGTGATTGTTGTTTGAAAAAAAAAAAAAAAAACTTCTTGACTTGTAATTGGGTACGATTGTACGAACCATAATACGGGGTGTTAGAGTCTTGACTCTTGACTGGGTCAGATCCGGTTTAAACAGATTTTCTTATTTTTAAATGATACCGACATGACCACTTTTGTCTTGTTCGAACAACCATACTCACAAGTCCCAAGGGCCAAGACCCAAGTGGAGAATGGGTCAACACACCACTTGTTGGCCCTTTAAGGCACCCTTTGTGGTTGTCCCCTATGTTTACTCTGCCAATGTACATTTCCGGACCTATCATTTTTCTTTAATAGGCCGATTATGCTTCATAATTTTCGTATATAATCACTAGTTTTGAGGAAATTATGAGGATAATTTCATGTGCGGGATATCTATGTGATAACATTTGAACAACTTTAAATTTTAAAGAATTTTATATATATATTTTTTACTTCGTCTGACTATAATACAAAACATACTTTACATGAGTTTTCGTTGGAGGTGGAAGATGATACACAATACGCAATCATGTTAACATAACTTTTTACAATGTATGTTAAATACTTTTGACAACAGGGGCAGATCCAGGGGGTTCCCAGGAACCCTTTGGTTTGAAAAAAGTTGAAAAATTTTAGTGGAAAAAATTGAAAAATTAGTGAAGATCGGTAAAAATCTACAAAGGAAACCCTGAAAATAATTATTGGATCCGTCACTGTTTGACAGGACCATTAATATATAACAAACCTAGAAAACCAACTTGTACAGCATGACATGTGCACCCAAATGAACCAAGAAATTTTGTTTATTCATTAAAAAAGTATCAACTTGCTTTACAAAGAGATGAAATAATCGACTTAAAAAAACCCAACTGCCTAAAAAAACAGCCATCAAAATTGGGTATAACAAGATAATAATGCATGTCAAGGTCAAAAATTAAAAAAAAAATGAACCAATAAGTCACGTGTAGGTCCTATCTTTACATGTAATCTCCGAGTCAAACTTGAAAGAATAGAATCAACATCCTTAACTTGATTAGCTTAGCTAGTTGTAGCCACGGGCGTCCTTGGGCTTGGGAGGCCCATGTACGAAAGCCGAGGCGAGAGCCGAACCCTCGGGCTCGGTCTTGGTGATGGGACCGGACCATAAGCCGCATAGTTTGTAGGCACGACACGAGGTGATAAGTTGACTTGTTCAAGAGCTCGGAATTGTAGCTCGGCTGGATAATCGCGAACACACCCAATACGCGGCCAGTTCCCGACGTCCACTTGCATGACAAACGGCTAGCCAAGCGGTTTAGGCTTGCATGAGTAGGTGTATGAAGAATGTCAAGCGGCCTAGGATGTGGAATAACAAGTGGTTTAGGCTTCGATTCGGTTTCAGGCGCCTTAAACGAAAAGCCGACACTAACGTCATCGTCGTCGACCGAGCATCTCTACATTAAAAATTTTAATAAGAATTCGAACTACTAGCAAATGTACAACTCTATAATAAAAAAATCGAACATCTTTTTACCTTTACGTTTGTGAGGTCAACATGGTTCTCTTCCAAGAAACAAATGAATTCCCTAAAGTTTTCTTCGGTTGGGAGGTAATGACCACTATACGGCCATATAGCCTCGAGAACTCCATCGTGGGCGACTAGTCGCCGGCCGCGGTGGTGGCGCCACGGCTAGAAAACTTGAGTGTTGAAAAAGGCCTTTCTTTTTTTGGCCTACGTACAAGTTCCTTGAGGTGCTTAACACAAAGATCCATTTTGAGCCCTCAATGGTCTCCAACGGCAAACCGCTTTGTCGGAAAACAAGCTTCCCGTTTTCGACAATCACTTCATATGATTCCCGTTCGTTCTGTTGAATACAATGTACAATGATTAACGTTGATTTTATCAAAAGAGGTTGCTAAACGTAATCTTATGATTTGTCATCATATCCCTTGATTAAAGGGGTTTTTCGTCTTATAGTGTAACAAAGAAAAAAATTTAATGATTTTACGCTCTTAAATAGGGGTACAAGTAAAAAATTTAAAGGAAATAATACGTTTAGCACAACCGTATGAAATGAGGTCAGACTTGACTTACCGGCCCAAATATTTGATGCATTGACGTTGTAGATTTGATCTTGGACACTTTTCGACGTTTACTTCTTTACCATCTCCAACGTCCAACCTTCGTGTTTCAAGAAACAAAACATCATTAAAATTTGATTAAAACATAAGATTAAAGATCAAAAATCTTGCCGACAAGTTCTTACCAGTAGAAAAAAGGTTGGCTGCTTTCACTTTCAAACCATATATCATAGTACATGTGCAAGTTGTGTCCATAACGATGTCTTGGGTCAATCTACAAGTCCAAAACACAATTATCAACAAATTATTAGCCAAAATTCAACACTTTAACAAACTTTTCTTGAAGTTCATAAAATTAAGCCTAAAGTTTTTTTTTTTTATTATTATTTTTGTGCTTACAGCTTCAAGCCAATGTTGTAAGGCCAGTTTTTTGAGCCTTTTCATTCTTTGACAAGCCCTTTCCAACCTTAGCAGCCCGGGTTCGAGCCCTAGCCCATCGGGACACCGCGGTCTCGTGCTTCTCTACGTTGAAAAATGAAACCGAGCTTCGATCCAAAGCCGCAAAATCCAAAGCCTTCCACCTACAAAACATCATACAATTTAGACAAAAAAAAAAACAACTATATGAAAATTTTAAAGTAAACTATATAGGTCAAGTTGAGGCTTAAATAGTTAAACTAACCATAACTCTTCAACAACAACCGCGCAATCAGCTAAATTTCGTCGTGTTCGATAACTCTTGTAAATTTTCTGAACCGTAGTAGCCGCAGCATTGAGTTCACTAACAGGCCTAGGCGAAAAGAACACAACGGGCTCAGGAAGAATATTTGTCGATCCCACCTGGCCCGTTTCAAGATTAGGGTTTAGGGTTTGGGGTTCAGGCCTTCTAATATCTTGGACCAAGTTCTTGAAAGAAAGAGTGGTTTCAAGCATTATTCTTAATGGTTCACACTTGTTTAAACTAATTGAATTTCTTCTTCTAACTGTTGGACTAGAATCTTGCAAATCACCTAATGTTTCGGGTTCGGATTCGGGTTTTTTGAAACTATTGGATCTTGATAGATTTCTCAATGGTATTTAGATCATAAGGAAGATCTAAGAAGCCATGTTTCAAGATAACATTCCAAGCTGATGATAATATTGACACGGATAAACCCATACCACTTAAATATATATACCCTGCACAATTATCATCATTTGATTAAATTATGCATGATTAAAATAATTACGTAGTAAATCATAAATTATTATTATTATTTTATTATCTTTAATTGATTCTGTGAGGTCACAACTGACGACTTTTTTTTTTTGTCCAACCATGCAATAATTCAACATATATTAAACTAAATAAACAATAATCCACTCAAAGTAACACACCAGTGGCGGATCTAGAAATGAATTTCAGTAGTAACGTTTTTCATTTTTTTCATTTTAGTAGCAACGTTTTCCAAATTTCGTAAAAAAAAAACCAAATTTTCCACTACGCGCGCGAAGTTGAGCATTAACGGACGCGACACTTAGTTATACACTAGGTCTGCCCCTGACACACACCGACACATAAAAACACACATAACCTTTAATAAAAATTCATTTTTTTTTACAAAATCTTGACACCCAATTGAAAAAAAAAAGTGACCCAAATAAGTTAATAACAAGATGAATCAAACCCAGAAAGGAAATCAAAAAACACTCACCTAGAGTCAAGATTTGAATATCTTGAAAACACTTGCTCTGTTTTTTGATACAACAATGGAGTTGAAGGTGTCTTGTGTGTGTTCTGCTTGTGTATTGATGATAGATAATATGACAAATCTTACCTTCAGCTATATATATATATATAACAGTCCTTGTAGAAAATTATTTAACACACGTCTTTGAATTCTTTTTACTTGTGTAAAAGATTGACCAAAAAAATTGCCAAAAAATTATGGTTTGATTTTGACTTGTATGGATATCAAATTTCAAAGCCTAGGTGCACGTTTTTTGATGATTCAAAGCTTGAGAATTTGGAATGCACTTTAATGTATGGATTTGAAGATAAATATATAGGTGTATATATATAAATATATATTGTAGTATATATATAGATAGAATGGTCAAAGATAGGAAGCTGGATCAGGGTTCCATGAAAACTCATAAAAGCTATCAGTAGTTATATATGTGGGGTAATGTGTGTACAGTATTTAAGTGTATTATTGTTTTCAAATAATAATATTATTATTTAACTTGGAAACTTATGTTAAAAATAGTTATAATATTTCACTTCACATGAGTAATGGTGGTATTTAAGCGTGTGTGTCGAAAGTTGATGTGTTCATGAAGAGAAAAGAGTAAAATAAAAATAGTAAGTATGAACGTTAACAAGTGGATGGTTAATCTAAATATCTTGAAATATAGATATTATAAGTGACAAGGTGTAGTTGGGTTTGAATATTATAGAGGATGTTGAAAGCTTGAGGTTCCGCGTCAATGGCGGAAACAGGGATACGCATACTGCTCGCAAGCATGGAGACAAATTGTGGGCTATGGTTTTCCATATTTGACTTTTCATGTCTTACCTAAAAAAAGTTATTATAATCTCTTGATGATTCCATCTATGTTAATGTTACTTTTAAATCATTCAATGGGTGTTTATTTTACTAGTGGGATACTCTGAATCAGTCAATAAACCTCTTACCCATTAAGTTTTAAAATGATGTTAAATGAATTTTTTACCTTTTAATTCATTCACATGTTTTTATAACCCTTAGTCGGTCACTCACGCACCACCTAAGTTATGGTGCGAGCTAAGTCAAGGCTCTTACTTGTTCATAGTCTCTTATCTAACCAGACCTCTAATGGCTTAGCACTTACTAGCATAGAGGTTGCTAAACAAACAATGGTGTGAAGTTGGTTTGTTCGATATCAGTTTGATACATTACATATAGGCATTTTGGTATAGCAATCAAAAGAGGAAAAGCGAATACCGGTATCGTATTTGTTCTGGTGGTAAATTGGAGTTGTCATGGTGCCGACACTCGCTATAGCTAATAGTGCTAAAAAGTACATTATTCCATATACAACTTTGTTTTCAACGAAATTTATTCCGAAAACCATAAAAGTAAGTAATGGTATAGGTACCGAAGTTGTTTAAACGACATTGGTTCGATTTGTTATGGTAAATAACAAAAAAAAAAAAACAATGATATATGACTCGTTAAAATTTGAAAAAAAAATGTTTTTATCGAAACGTGTATATACACTTCTATATTTGGGATTTTATAAAGCGTTCATAATTATTAGAATAATACGAAAAAATATAAATGATGTCATGTTAGGGTGGATGGGGTGGTTATCACACTCATCACACTACTACCTCATTTTCATCACATTCATCACTAAAACCATGAGGTGGAATGATACCCATCACACTCATTTTTTTAATAAAATAAACGTGACAACCGGTAAATTTCGGTCAACATTTGACTGGAATCCTGATCATGTTTCCTATATGATTAGCATATTTTAAGTTGATTCTGATTAAGTTAAGTTGTTATGAGTCTGACGATGTCCTTCTTGGAGTTCGTGGACGCTTTGACGATTTAAAGAAAGACTGTGCATTTAAACGCCAACGAACTGACATCAGTAAGAAATTGTCAGAATAGACTAACATAGAGTTATTGCATGTAAATACGGCACGTATTTGCTGTTGAAGCAATCGGGTGTGGAATCGGCTTGAAGAATGGATTAAAACGTAGCGTTTTGGAGAAGGCGGAGAGTAAACGATAGGAGAACCGGACATCAAAATGCGTGGTTTTAACCGCATTTATGCTTTCGGATTAATTATTTATTATAAATAATGTTATTTATTTAATATCGAAAGCTATCGGATCGTAGGATGCGACTAACTCCACCTTCGACAGAGATGGCGATTTGCTTGAAGGATTATTTGGATGGGGTTGAGAGGGTGCAAGACATACGCTCACTCGAGGGAAAACTTGAATATGAAGGCGAAGTGTACGAGGACGAGTTCAACATGGATTTAACCGAACCAATGTCCGAATATGAAGCCGAAATTGATGAATGGATAAGAAGCAACTCCGGTTCGGGTGAAGTTTAGACATCCACTTTAAAGATTTATTTCGTTTGAAACTATGTTTTTTCTATTAAGAATTAAAACTATGTTTTCTATTTTGTTTCAATGTTACTTTCGTCGTTTGTATTTTGTTTTAATGTTATTCTCGTTGTTTTCAATCAATGAAATCGTATGTTTTAGTTATTTGGTATTTTGTGTTATTGAATGAAGATGAAACAATATTAAAAATATATTTTAAAAAAAAAACAACAGCAAAAACCGGTTTTTTTTTCAGGCTGTATATCGTTTTTTTATACCGGTTTTGAAAAAAAAACCTATCCTAGACCTGGTCCCAATCGATGTTGATCACGAGGTGTATTCGAACCCAGAAACCGGTTTGAAATCCGGATCGGTTTTACCAAAAAAACGGTTTTTAATCGATATAAAAAACCGAACCGGTTTGGAAAAAAAACCTATTTGTCCATCTCTACCCACAACGACTCCTTTAATAAAACAAACAAATTAATTTACCCATATATATAAACTCATCCTATCATTTTTACCCAACCACGGGTCCACCGTCCACGCCACTAGCACAACCCCGCCGATTTTTTCCGTCTTGTTCCATGCCCCCAACGTTGAGTTGGATGCCACATGTCGTTCCATAAGGCTATGACCACACCGCGTAGTAATAAAATAATGTAATTTCCTATTCTTCACTATCACCCTAATTTCTTACTAACCGTATCTCACAAATTATTATTTATATATTCATGTGTTTGCGTATGTAACTTTCCACTTCCTCATGATCACCCTAATTTTTTGCTTACCGTATCTACTATGTATATAGTCATGTGCTTGCACTTCCTCTAGCACATAGGATTCGAATGTATAATGCAGTTCAAGTTCCGCTAATGATTATGCTACACACCAAGACAAATATTTTGGTTAATTAATTATGACTTAACTGAACCAATATAAATGTTGTTTCTCGCCGTAACGTACGGATACCCCACTGGTAAGAAAATAGTTGGTGTATATTGTTAGCAGTACTGTTTGTTCAAATATGGATTATAATCCTACAAATTAAATAATTATTTAATGTAAACAATCACAGTCGAGTAATATAAAGGAGACACGAAATCGAGTAAATCGAAGTATGTAACTTGTGAATATATAATTTTCATGTCACTTTCATTTACTTTTAAAATCTTTACCTCTGATAAAATATAGATGTTGGAACATTCAAATGAAAATTACGAAACACGTGAGTAGAAGAATGATTACCACTTCGTCTTGTTTTACTTTTTCTAAAATAGTGCCCATATTAAAATTTTAAATTAAATTACTCGTATATCTAAACTAAAATTAACCAGCTGGGCTAGCCCAGTTGGCCACTCCAATGAGGATTCGGAAACACAACCGTAAGGTTGTGGGTTCGATTCCGAGGGGGAGAGGGTTTACCCACTTCGTGGGGTTCCCGCCCGGGGTTACTGAGTCGAACCGCTGTGAACACTGTAAGTCCTACGGGCAACCCACACCTGTGGGGTTCCGGAGGATTCGAACTCGCGTCGCTTGGTTGTCTGTCGTTTGGTTCTACCGCTGAGACAAACCTTCCAAAAAAAAATCTAAACTAAAATTAAAATGCAATTAAGTATCTTAACTTAAAGAAAGCTTATAGATACAAGTAAAATAGTTATGTGTTCATTTTTAGTCTTTTTTTTTTAATTTCGCATTACTATTTATTTCCATTCCTATTTTAATAATATCATAGATTCTTAGGGGTGTTTGGGTTTGCGTTTTTTACATAGATTTTTAGATTATTACGTTTTGAAAACGTAAATAATCAGTTTTTAGTGTTTGGGATTGAATTTTGAAATGGATTTTTAGGCTACCAAAACGCAATAATCTAAAAGCAGCTCTATCCCTGCTTTTCCAAAAACGCAGTTGTTTTTGAAAAATCCCAAACACCCTCTTACTATTAAAAACAGTTATTAAAGAGATACAAACATTAGAGTTTAGACCTACTACATTCGGTATTTTGACATTTCCGTCCCCTAGAGAACTAGGCATCAAGTCATCAATTGTCTTGAAAACTTGGTCTAAATTTTGACGACTCTACAAGTTTATAAACAAGACCGGCCTACAAACGTTTGTATTGAAAGTGTGTTGTATTTTGTATAGAATGAAAATAATATAGTAAAAGTTTGTTAAGCATCTCCATTATTGGATGGAGACGGACACTTGGGCACTTGGCTCACCACCTTCTATCATCACCTCGCCCCCAAAGCCGAGGGCGTGTTTGGATAAACTCAAAAACATAACGTGTAACAAATTTTATTAGAGTGTTTTTGCAATAACTATAGAAATGCTATATGCAAATTATATTTTTTTTTAGTTTTGAGTATTTTAAAAATAGATTTGAAGAAAATAAAATCAAAATCTTAGTTTCATAACGTGAATGATGACCCATTCATTAACACTGAAATATATGTCCTTTAAGCAAAAGTTTTGTCACGTGATATATGGATATATTGTGTCATTTTCAAAATTTCAATATAAAATAAGCAATGTCCTGGGTGTAACTTGGTGGACGTTAAAGAAATGACAATGTCCTAGCCTCCTAGCGGCAAGTAGCTCTGATGTCAGTAAAGATAAGAACATATATAATAAATATGGGGTTAATTTAAGTAATATAATTTTTGGGGCATGTCCAAACCAAACATACAACTTGTCCTTAATTACCTGCTCCGACGACTTTTCCAGATTACTATGTGCCATGCTTGTTGTTACTATATAATACACAGTGATACCATTTTATATTATACATTAAATGTTAATAGCAAGTGAAACCAAGTTGATTTAAGAGTTAAACAAACTCATATTATAGTCCTTAAACACTAGATCGACGAAGAACAAATTATGTCCTTTTTAAGTTTATTTGTAATTCGTTTGCCTCTTTCTAAATAATTAATTCAGGTAACAATCTACTAACTTTTGTATCAATTTCGTATCATTTAGTTATTTAATTTCAAAGTTTTTACAAAATGACATTTTGACCCCTTCTAAATTTATGAAGTTTTAAGTTTATTTTTTACGTTAGATAAAACCAGAAAACGGTTCACGGGACACCTACCAGCACTGGTGGCGACGGTATTACCGTGCTGGTAGTGGAGTACCTGTGATCATTAATTTTAGGTGGCGCCCCGTCCCCCTTAGACTTTTATTGTTTATGTCTAACAATAAAGGAAATACTTTTGTGAACTTGTGATAAAGAAAACAAGAAAATTATTGTTTTTAACCTATGTTTTGAACCCATTTTGTAATCATATCGGTTGCACCGCCTAAATCGTACATTTTTGTTATCCTGTCTATATTGTATACCTATTTAAGTTACACACGAATTCTTACCCGTTTCAAATTTAGTCGATTTCCTTTTTAATGTTACATCTAATGCATTTCTTATTTCGTTTTCATCAACTTTGTAGGTTTTCATTTTTTAAACTTTACCATTTTTATGATAAAACTTTAATGTACCTTTTTTTAATCTATTTTTCTAAATTATGTATTTAAAAGTTCGGATTCTCATTTTTCTCTTTTGCCTTTTATGATCCCACATACTTAAAACTACAAAAATAGAACCATGCTTTACCAATTCAATTCGTGTAATACACGAGATTCAAACATAGTATAATATATTATTATACTTAAAGGAATAAAACAGATAAATTGTATTGTCAAAAGAAAAATACAAAATAAAACATACAATGAAAAGATTTTAAAGATGTTATTTAATGTATTATCTAGTAAATAACACCGGTGTTTTCTCGGATTAGTTAACACATAATCTCTCATATACATGAGATGACGAAAGGTAAAGTCAAGTTTAACATGTTGTTAGACCTCAGGGAGTGGGGGCATGGAAGGGGAGGACAGACCCCTCCACGTCACCCACACCACCCCCTGTAGAAAGTGAGTTGGCGTTGCCCTTTGAGGCAGCATAACTCTGATGGGTGTTGCTACTTTTTTGTTTTGTTTTGTTTGTGTTGTTTCTTTAATGGTATGTTTTGTTTGTTTGTTTTTTTCCCCTTGCTATTGCTTTATTGCCTTTCATCACTCCTTTCTTGTCACTACGTGGAGGATCAAGCTCCCTTTGCCTACGTGGCGCCTGGCGGGACAAAAAACCCATTGTCCTCCATCACCACTCACTTTAGTCTTATAGTTGGTCACTCCTTATCTATGATAATACTGAACCACTAACTCATCAGCATAAGCGTTACAAAATAATGGTGTGGTCCTTGACAACCAATAAGTGTACACAAAATGTTTCCCAAACTCCCGATCCGAAAGCTCATTTTGGTACTCCGATTTCACTTTCGCTTCCTCTCCTGATCAAGATGGTCTTCCCGCAAAGTCATCCTCTCCATCCATATTGTCCCTCCACGTCATCTCCATATCACCCGCGTGTTAGCTAGAATCCATCATGTCCCATTATCGGGAGCTCTATTTCGTGTACCCTAAGGACGCTGCAATAGGCCTCAGTAGAAGACTGTTCCGGCTCGTTACACACTTGTATGTTGAAATACTTTATCAAGAATATAAAAATAAGAAAATATATACAACCTATTATTTGTTAATACTTTTTTTAGCGGTCGAAAAATTCACCAAGAACTCCCTTCGGAGTCCCTACTCGGTCAAATCAGGATCCCTTCTACCCGCATAGCCATACAGTGTAAGGGAGCTCCTGGTTTCACCTAGTTCACCAATTCCGGGAAAACCCCAGCTATCCGCCCGCCCGAAAGCACGACAACAAATGATCGTTAAAACCCAGCGCCCTTGGGAATCGAACCGATGACCATTCGGTCTCCGTCTCCCTTTATCAAGCCACCTGGGCTATACTAGTGCTGATTTGACAAAGAAAAAGTATAAATATAACATTAAAATATGGTCTTTATTTGATATTTAATAAACAGAAACCAGCAGCCATAGTTAGATGATAGATCGTTGTCAAACTGCCAAACCTTAAATGCAATTGTATATTGGGCTAGCAACTAGCAAGAGCCAGCTAATTGTAAGGTCCCAATTTCTTTGTTTTTTTTAATCGACAAATTACTTTATTCATCACACCTCAAATGTTACAAATTAGTAACTAGCAAGCTAATAGACTGAACATTTTCACCCATGAGTGAAGCTTTTAAGGGGCGGAGACGGGCGGGCCGACCCCGAATTTTCGCTCAAAAGTTCCGATTATATAGTATTCGTATAGAAATTTTTGGGTATATAAGGTTTCGACCCCCGAAACTAGTTTACGACCCCCCCGAAACTAGTGACTTCCGACCCCCCGAAATTTCGGGTCAAGCTTCGCCACTGTTTTCACCTACAACTATGTACAAGATAAGTTACCCTTTTGTTCACCTAAATAACATTTGCACAAATGACGTTACCACCAAGTAGCTTCCTTTGTGTTTGATTGCATTGCATTGGCGGACCCACCCATATTCGAAGGGGGCGAGCGCCCACCTTAAAAAAAAGAACTAATAGTATACATATGCGTTAATCCCATCCGCACCCCATAAAAATTTTAATCGCACCACTTGGTCTTTTGAAACTGACCCGAAGATAATAACTTTAGATTTAGAATTTTATTACACATATGTAATGACGTTTAAATTACTTTTGGACTTTTGGTTTCCTTTTGTTGATTATATAATTTTAATATTATTATTTTTGGTATATGAGTCTACCCGACCTGACCTGGATCATTTGATGGATAAACGACCTATATGAGGTATATGATTCCGCACGACCGCACCCCATGAAATTTTTTTTTGGGTCTACCAATGTTGCATTGTGCCTTGTTATCTCCTATTTTGCGCTTGTTTCTTTTATTTCTTTTGTTCTACATTCTGTTAACCAAGGAAAGGGACAAGTCAATGGACGTCCAATGTTTCGAATCTTCCAGCCCTTTGTTGTTATGCACATGTGTGTCCGTTTTGTGTATAATCTTTAGCCTCAACCATTTTGTAATAGATTTCAGAATGATCTTCCATTCTGATTCCCAATTAATTCCAAATATTTCATGTACCTAATGTAGCCATAGCAAATGTCCAGACCAACTTTCATTTACCTGCATAAATGGACCCCCCCCCCCCACAGGAAAAAAACATACACGAAATGAAGTTTATACGCGAATTGAATATGTCCCACCAGAGTTTACACTTGTTAGAAGATAGTATGGAGCTTCGTGCTATAATAGCTGATTGTGAGAAAACATTGATGAATGCATGCGATATACTATTCCCAGCAGCTTTGAAGTTGTGTACATATAATTATTATTGTTGTAGTTGTTGTTTATTGATTATTATTATTATTATTATTATTATTGCTAACCCTCCATGGGCCGTGGAGCTCTCTACGGTCCGTCTAGGGTTGTGCAAATAAAAATCTCATTTGTGCAAATAACCGAAGCCTATTGAAATATCAAGCCCACCAAAATTATCCTATATGTTTATTTGTGGATGTCCATGAATAGTGCCCACCTGCATTTAGAGAAGCTGTTAAATAATAATGTGTTTGATAATGTTTAAGCAAGGATGATGCGGTGCAGTTGGTTTGGTTTTTGTTGTTGTTGTGTCTACTGTGGTGTTCCGGTTTTCAAATAAGTAAGTTGAATGTTACCTTGATCAAGATTTCTTTTGAAGGGTTGTAGTCTACTACATAAGAAAGAAATCAACAAGCGAGATTTCTAGCCAGATTGTGGGGCAGAGGGCGGTACCGCGGTAGACAACTGACGAGTTCACGTCAGACCGACAATGGTGATTGCTGTCCTAGACGTTTAGACTTCTTTCTCGTTCCCAAATCCCAACTAAAAGGGTGTTTAGTGTTTAGGGTTAAGCTTGAAAATGACTTATTAACTTATTGACTCTTTAAAAAAGCCAACAAAGCCAATAAATCATTTCCAAACTCAATCCCAAACACAACCTAAATTGCCACTACTTTTTTCTTATTTTATTAGCTTTAAACAATTTTAATTAGTTATGGGCTAAAGTTTTAATTAGGTATGGGCTAAAGTTATAACATCAACCTGGGACCAAACAAATAAGGGCTAATATTATTAACCAAACAGCCCAAACTTGCTTAGCTTTGGATTTGTGGGCTTGTTTATCTACATTAGATATAAGCTTAAATGTTTGTAATTTTGTATATGTGTTTAATGGGCTTAATTTATTTATATCAAAACCAAACCAAACCAAACGGTAGGAACAGGTTGGTTTCATAATTTAAGCTTATTTGACTTAGAATTGACACGTGATGTGATATAAACATCAAATAAAAAAACCAGTAATCTTAGTTAGTATACAATTGGAGGATCCTGTGCATTCTTGCCATGAATCTTTAGCATACAAGACAGCTCTTTAGGGTTATGATTCCATAATAGTTAGCTCGATTCGTCGTAATTCATCTATAGAATACAAGTAATGCTAGTCCATAGTTTGCTTCTCAGAGGCATTAAGCAAAAGATTAAAAGTTGAACACACAAAGAATTTGAATGCCCAAATCAATAGTGACAATCAACAACTGTTTATTCAGACATATGACATTATCAAACACAACATACAAGAAATGCATTCTGCACCTAGGCAACTATATGCAATTTGATGGTGCACACAAGGGTAAAACAGGCGGCACACCAAGAATAGCATTCGCATAACGAGTAGTTCCACAGTTTACCACACGAGTGTACCTCCGTGTTGCCCGATTGTAGGCATCAACCACAAGCTCGGCATACTCCCTCGCCACAGATGGTGCAAAACCAGAATACACCTTGACCCATTTACTCTTTTGTCCCTCTTCATCCACAGACCTCAATGCCTCTATCTCCTCCCTTGAGTATGCAATTTTCTTTGATCCAACACTTGTGTTTCCATGCACAGTTTCGTCTTCTGCCTCATTGTTCTTTGCATCCTTCTCAATAACAGTTTCAGTCTCTACCAATTTGTTATTCGATTCCTTTTCGGTCTCAGCTGATTCTTTCAAATTCTCATCAGTTTCTTGCATGGCCTCACCAAAGATCTTTTTAACCGCATTCAGATTTTCGACTCTCGGTTTCTTGATATCCTTCCTTTGGTAAACATATTTCACTTTAGCATGCATTTTTCTGAACACTTTCTGACCTTTACCTTCTGTATTAATCTTCTTCTCATTTCTTTTTACATCTTCAACTTCTAAACTGTTTACATTCTTCTCTTTCTTGAACAAACCTTTGTTTCTTTTCTTCTTGCCATCATTTACATGATGTTTTCGATAACCCATATCAGTTTCTTTTCTGCAAGGATTCTTGAACCTAGTAACAGCATCAGTTATCTCGATTAGAGCCGTATCATCGATAACTTCAGCCTCCACTGCACATTTAACATCTTGTATCCGTTCTCTACTGAAAACAGCAAAAGATTTTGATAACCCAGATGGGATCTTCGACTGTTTCGGTTGTGCCATGAGTTCGGTTTTAAGTATGCGTGAGGATGAGGGATGATGGGTTATGGTTATGGTTATGTGTGGGTGATCGTTGTAATTAGTTTAAGTGAATCGATAAACGGTTTATATAACGATGCAGTTAAAGGTTTTTTTAACTGATTTTAGAGATTAGTTATCGAGTGGCGCGTACACAAACGGAATGTATCAAAACAAATTATGATTAAAATCGATATTATTTTGTACACTGTACAGAACAGAATTTTGATTAGTTAAAGGTATTTTAAACACTTATATTATGTATATTACTACTAGAGTAAAGATTTAGTATAAATAATTCATCATTAAGCATAAACTCTCTCTAGGCATGGATGACCGCCGGCGGAGAAAACCAATTCCCGACAACATTTTACAACGTATCACTAAACTCTTTGTATCTAACATTCCGGAGGGATGTAGTGGGAACGATCTAGCGGCTCAAGTCAGGCAGTTTGGGCAATTTTCGATTTATACATTGCAAGAAAACGGGACAAGATGGGAAATCGATTCGGATTCATATCCTTGCTAGATGTTAAAGATAAGTCGGAAGTTTTAAGAAATCTACGTGGAATACGTATGGGAGAGTATAAGCTTTGGTTTAATATTGCTCGATTTGTTTTGGAAGAAGGAGAGATCGGTGTTTCTGGCCACTCTTCTCATCAACATAATGATAATAATACTAACACAAAGAATTATGAGAGTCACCATTTTAATACGACTAATGATAATAATTTTTCACACAATAAAGAGAGTGAGGGCTATCAAGGGAATTCTGCTACTTTTGTTCCTGGGTCAAGGTCGTTTAAGGATTTGCTGGTAGGAAAGAAGATTATTATTGATAAAGATGAGACGGCCTTTTCTGTCTTGCATGGAAAAGCCCTAGTGGCCAAGTTAGTGGACGTTAAGGCTGTTAAGAATGTTTTTGTGACGCTTAGTTCTATTTGTCCCGTCAAGCCTCTGGTTCAGTATCTAGGAGGTCTTGAAGTGCTCATTTCTTTTGAAGACAGTACGAACACGATGATCGTCTATGAGTCGGCTACGAAGATGAAGGATTGTTTTCTCCGCCGTTTCGTTTTGGGAAGGGCAAACACTTGGTTTTGAAAGAGTCGCCTGGATTTAAATCCAGGGAGTTCCTTTGCATCTCCGTACGAATTCCGTTCTTGATGAGATTGGAGGTTTGTTCGGACCGATAGTTCACAAAGCAAATGTCTCCGAAAAGGATTTGGACTTATCGTTTGAATACATTGGCGTGTTAGTGGGGACGGTAAGAAAATTTCGGAGGAAATAACTTTGAGTTGGAAGAACCGTAAATATCGTGTTTGGATTTCAGAAGACCAAGGCGAATGGATTCCAGATTTTACCGAAGTCAAAGGTGGCAATGATAAGAAGCAAACCCAGAAGCCGGTGATACTCCGATAGGCTCTATGTCGGATCCGGTAAACAAGGTCGTCGGAGAATCAGATAAGGAAACTCATAATGTGGAGGAGGAAGTTTTGGTAACTCCTAGTGTTTCCTTGAAATCAGTTAATGACACTAATGATAATAATAGCAGTGCGGATTTTTCGGAGCAGAGAGAGAATTTTCAAAATTGCTCTACTGGCATGGAGGATATCACAATAGGGGGGACTGCATGTGCCAAAAAAACAAAGAAGAAGGGGTATTCCTGTATTATATCGAAAAAGAGAAAGAAGATCCTGTTTAAAAGATCTGGTAGCAGATCGTCTGGCCCACCTAAGAAAAGAAATAACATCGAGCCCAGTAGTGAAGATCCTTTTAACCTTAATCCTCTAATTGGGCCTATGGACCCGGCTGAAGTCATAGCCCAAAATCGGTTGTCAAACTCTCCCTTGGGGCAGATTCTCAATTCAGGGGAACCAAGTATAGAGACACAGGGGTTAATTTTGACAGGAGAAATATGGAACCACTTAAGTCCTTCGATCAATTGATGGGAGATTTGGAAGCTACCGGGGTCACTGTCGAAGTCGATTCTGCTTCAGCGGCTCCTTGCCAGACTCCTGTACATAGGGTCACCACAGACGCTATGTCTGGTAATGATTCTGTGACGGTTAATCATGAGGTGGAGGCGACAATCAAGCTTGGGGTTGCCTTGGGGGTTCAGTTACACGAACAAGAGCAGATGGTTAACGATATTATTTTGGAAGAAGGATTACAAGTCGTTCAGGTATGAATTGTCTCTCTTTAAACATTAGGGGTTTGGGGGTTAGTGGTAAAGATTCTTGGGTGAAGCGATTAAAAATCGAAAATGGAGTGGATTTTGTTGCTTTGCAGGAAACCCAGTTCCGTGATATGGCTGGGTTTCGGTGTAGCAAGTTCTGGGGTAATTCGTTAGTGGAAGTGGAGTTTATGGAAGCTAATGGTCGATCGGGTGGGCTGGTTTCTTTTTGGGATCCAAACAAATTTTCTAAAATTTCTACTGTCAAGCATCAGAATTTCATCTGGGTTAAGGGGTTCTTGAAAGAGGACGGTTCTTTGCTCAATTTCCTTAACATTTACGCTCCTCAAAAGCTGGTTGACAAGCGGCCTTTGTGGGAGCTTATTTTGAATACCGTGAATAGCAATGATGGTGGATGGTGTATTCTTGGGGATTTTAACTCTGTTCGGGTTATGGAGGATAGGAAAAACTGTTTTTTTGACCAGTCCGACGCGGATGCCTTTAACTCGTTTATTGATGCAGCGGGTCTGGTTGAGTATGGTATGAAAGGGGGTTCTTTTACTTGTATGACAAAGAAAGGGAATTCGAAAAAGTTTAGTAAGATCGATAGAATTTTTGGTGAATGAGGATTTTTTTTAACCGCTGGCCTCAGGCTTGTGTTCGGGTTCTTCCGAGATACCTTCTCGGATCACAGACCTGTGTTATTGACGGTTCAAAACAAGAATTTTGGTTCCCGCCCCTTTCGTTGGTTTAACTCTTGGTTGGACCGGCCAGGTTGTGAAGATTTGGTTACCAAGTCTTTGAATGATTTTCAGATGTCAGGCCCAGCGGATGTCTGTTTGGCATCTAAACTTAGATACTTGAAGCTTATTTTAATAAATTGGAAGAAACAGGTTGACAACAAGGAGAGCGAGGAACTAAATCTCCTTAAGACGGATCTTGAAAATATTGAAGCAGAAATGGAACACCGGGGAATTGTTAGAAGAGGAAGAGTGGGTGTGGCAAGAGTGTAAAAAGGGCATAGAGGAACAGGAGTATTACAAAGCCAAAGATCTTCTCCAAAAATCCCGGTTGAATTGGGCTATGTTCGGGACGATAATACGGCATACTTCCATAGAGTCATAAATGGTAGAAAAGCTTCCAATTCTATACAAGGGCTCTTGGTAAGAGGAGAATGGGTTTCGAAGCCTAGTTTGGTCAAGCGAGAGGTTTTGGGTTTCTTTAGTAAGCACTTCAAAGAAAGAGTCATATCCAGGCCGTTCTAGAGTGTGACGGTTTTAAAGAGAATTCCAGCGAACATGGTGGATGGCCTGACTAGCCGTTTTCTAAGGAGGAAATAAAAATTGCAGTGTTCGAGTGTGGCAAGGATAAAGCCCCGGGCCCCGATGGGTTTTCAATTTTTCTTTTATTCGCCACTTTTGGAGTCTTTTAGAAGATGATTTTGTGAAGATTTTTTCGGAATTCTATCATACAGGTACTATAAACCGCGGTGTGGCTCTTCTTTCATTACTTTGATCCCAAAGATGAAGAACCCCTTAGGTCTAAAAGATTTTAGGCCAATTACTTTGGTGGGAATTATTAGCAAAGTCATTTCCAAAGTCTTATCTTTGAGGCTCAAATTGGTGATCGGGCATCTCATTTCTGACAACCAAACAGGCTTCCTTAGCGAGAGGAGTATTTTAGATGGTCCTCTTATTGCTAATGAAGTCCTTTCGTGGTGTAAAAGGAGGGCGAGAAGTGTGTTTTTATGAAGATTGACTTTGAAAAAGCTTATGATAATGTCAATTGGTTGTTTCTTGATTCTATCATGTTGCAAATGGGTTTTCCTGAAAAGTGGCGTTCGTGGGTTAATGGGATTCTCGTTTCGGCTAGGTCGGCGGTCCTTGTTAATGGGTCGCCGACTTTTGAATTCCAATGTCATAAAGGTTTGCGCCAGGGAGATCCTATTTCCCCTTTTTTGTTCCTGATAGTTATGGAAGCATTGACTTGTATGTTTAATAAAGCTATCAAGATTGGTGCTTTTGAAGGGGTGTCGCTAGATAAAAACGGCCCAGTGGTTTCTCATTTATTATTTGCGGACGATGCGCTTTTGATGGGTAGATGGTCTGCGAATAACATTTTGGTGGCTGCGAGAATTCTTCGTTTGTTCTACTTATGTTCGGGTCTCAAAATCAATATTCACAAATCCTTTATTTATGGTACGGGTGTAGAGAATCAAGAGGTGGAGTCTATGGCCAATGCGATTGGTTGCCGAGTTGGTTCGTTTCCTTTCGATTATTTGGGGGTGGCTGTAGGGTCAAATATGAACAGGATTAAAAACTGGAGGAAAGTCATTGATGTTTTCGAGTCTCGCCTTTCCTCTTGGAAGGCTAACCTTCTTTCCATTGGTGGAAGGCTCACGTTGTTAAAATCGGTTCTCCAAAGTCTGCCTATTTATTTCTTCTCTCTCTACAAGGCCCCGAGTGGAGTTATAGAGAGACTTGAAAGCTTAATGAAAAAATTCTTATGGTCGGCTACTTGTGAGAAAAATAAGCTTCATTGGGTCTCGTGGGAGAGGGTTACTCGCACAAAAAGACAAGGGGGTTTGGGTATTAGTCGCTTGAAGGAGGTTAATGATGCTTTGCTCTCGAAATGGGCTTGGCGTTTTCGGGTTGAGGAAGGGTCTATGTGGAAGTTAACCATCTTGGCTTGTCATCTTGGCAAAAGAAGTTGGTTTGGTCTTCCATGTATTTCGGGTAAAGGAGGTGTTTGGGCTGCCATTGTCAAAAGTTGCGAAAAATTTAGGTGTGGTGATAAGTTCTTCTTTGATCTTTTGAAAGGCAAGGTTGGTGATGGGAGTAGCATCCGGTTTTGGGAGGACACTTGGCTTTTGGAGAGGCCTCTTATGCACAAGTTCCCCCTCCTTTATCGAGTGTCTGCTTCCAAGAGATGGTTGGTCAGCGCCTGCAATAATGATGGCATTTGGGTCCCTGTCGATTATTCCAGACCCATGTCTTTGGCTGAAGTGGAGGAGTGGATCCAGCTTTCCTCTTTATTAGATCAGGCCCATTTATCCAGCTGCAAGGATGCGTGGGAATGGGCTGGAAAAAATTCTTTCGCTGTTGCTGATGTTAAAGCCGAACTGAACAGGCATAAGGGTTATGATAATTTCTTTAAATTTAAATGGTCGGTTGGGTTCCTTTAAAGTGTCATATCCTTGCCTGGAGAGCAGAGATGAATCGTATCCCTACGGTGAAGCCTTATGTAGAAGAAATGTTTTCATTCCTAACGATAGATGCAAGCTATGCGGTGTCGATCTTGAAACGACGGACCATCTTTTTGCAGGTTGTGGGTTCTCCTATGGGGTGTGGTCTAATATTTGGAATTGGTGCGGCTTGCAGACAGTTAATGCATTTTACACTAAAGATCTGCTCGAAAATCCACAAACAGGCTTCAGGCGTAAGTGGGGCAAGAAAATAGTGTACGGTATCATCCTGGTGTCTATGTGGCAGATCTGGAAATGCAGGAATGAGAAGACTTTTAAGGGGATGGAGCCCAAAGTTTTACGTGTCGTTGGTAGTATTAAGTCTTCGTCCTTTTTCTGGTTTAAGTATAGATCAAAATTAAGGACATTGTTTGGGAGGATTGGTGTGAAAATCCTTTGTATATGTTGTAATTGGGGATAGTCCTCGTTTTGAGGCCTTCCCGTGTGTTTAATGAAAGTCAACGTTCAAAAAAAAAAACTAGAGTAAAGATCAAATACATATAGTTTTTTTTAAGAACTGTGAGAATCAAATGGGGTAAAAAAATTTTATTTTTTTTTTTTAGAATTTTTTTTTTCCCATGTGCTTAAACATTCTTTCTAGATGAATAATACAAAAAAAAAAAAATTAAAAAAAACAAAAATTTTTTAGTGTAATTACGTCATTAAGGTAAATACATTAATTTACAACTAGAGTAATTATGTAATTACTCTACACGTAATTACTCTACACCAATTTTTTTTTTTTTTAGTTTCCAATACTATAATACATGTTTAACAATATGGGGAAAAAAACTTTTTTTAAAAAAAAAATACCCTCCTTTGATTCTCACAGTTTTTACCAAAAAAGCTATTTGTACCGGATCTTTCCTCATTACTACTATCATTATGTATTTATTTTACTTTTATTTTATATATTCATTCGTTAGTTATTTATTTATTATATACGTCAAATATACAGAGAAAGAAAAATAGTAAGTCGCATGAACGGTATCAAACGAAGTCCGATTGAACTATTCAAGCGACATTAGAACTATCTC